>JAMLFT010011877.1:0-10782 GCA_026544285.1 Pachyrhizus erosus | reverse complement strand
TTAATTTTTATAAAAATTATTTTAAAAATCATAAAAATTATAACTTCTGATTAATTAATAGTATAATTTTTTTTACTCACAAAGTATAGTTATTAAACTCATTTAAAAATTAAATAGAATTAATCCATCAGTAATATTAATCAAAGAATATCATGTTTGTTTGACAACTAAGACTTTAAGAACGTAAATAAGTGAAATTAATTAAGAATTTGAGAATTGAAAAAAATTAGAAGACAAAAGCATTGTATTAGATTCTTCAATAAAAATTAATCATAAATAAAACTAATAATTTTTTCACATGAATAATATAATAACCAAAAACTAATTAGTTTAATAGAATATTAATAATTAATAATTTTTTTAATTATTGAATTATAACTTATTTTTATCAGATTTAACCATATTTTAACAGGTAGAACTTTTTTCGCTTATAATAATTTTACTGAATTCCACAATCAGCCATGTTGAATATTCTTTGAATTAAAGTGCCTTAAGAGTGTATGTAGAAGAATGTGCATGTTTATACCAAAAACGCGTGTAACATGGTGGCCAATGTCTACTTTGTTGAGTACAGAATCTACTCTGGTTTTGCAGCTTGCCCATACTGGTCCCTGGACCATTTTTCTGTTTGGTCTGCTATTGTGACTTCTGACACCCATCACTTCTATGACATTGATCGAATCTTCATAACTTTCGTTTCGCTAATTGAATACTTGGGAAAATACAATTTTGTTACTGACAGTATAAATGTCTATTTATTTTACTCTTTGAATGCGTAAATTTTATAATAAATTCATCCTTTTTTTTATGTAATTAATCAAGTTTAGGAACTAAATTTGTCACAAAAATAATAAGTTCAATATTAAGGTTTATTGTTAAATGTCAAATTGTTAGTTGTTAGGCATTTGATTAAGTTATCGATCTGTGTGGTTCCTTATTTAGTTGGATAATTGATGCACCAGTTAGAAGAAATCATATAAATGAGTGACGTAAAATTATATACATATATCAAATTGCTCTAGTGTTAGGATAGTTTATTCAGTTTTACTTCCAAACAAATATAGAAGAACATTTTTTTCTCTTTCTCTTAACTCGACTCTTAACATGTTATCAGAAACTATCATATTAGACGGTAAGTAAAGTGAAGAAATATGATACATATCTGTTGTCATACAATTTTAAACTATATGTAGTATTAGATTTTCTTGTATCGTTAGCACATGATTTTTTAATGAAAATCTCACTAATATATTATTTTTTGATATTTTTTTTAAAATATTCATAAACCAATCTAATTTAATAAAATATAAATAAATCAAAATTTATTTTTATTGAATCAAATTGAATTTTAAAAGTAAATTCAACCTAAATCAAACTTTTATATATATGTATATATTATTTATAGATTTATGATATTACCGTTTACATATATTCATATAATTATTTTTTATATATTCGTGTAATTATCACATAAATTATACTTATATTTTTAATATATTTATAATAAAAAATTTATAGAACAAGATAATTAAAAAAATCCGCCGTCTGTGGGGATCGAACCCACGACCACGTGGTTAAAAGCCACGCGCTCTACCACTGAGCTAAGACGGCTTAGTTGTTTATTGAGTAAATAAATTATTAATTAAAAAAAATCTAGAGTGTAAGTGTAAATAAAGAAGTTTCCCCTAGATAAGAATTGACAAGCATCTATAATAGGTAATAATGGTTTACCAAGTCATAACTATGCTATAGTTTCACATCAATATCTTTCCAATACCAAATAGAATCCCCATCATCGATGGGTATAAGCATTTTTTTTTTATCCTACTCCGTACAATTTCCACCATAATAACCCTGAAAAATGGTTTTTTTAGAATCTGTTTTACCTTTCATATCTCTTCCCCATTAAATATTTTCACCAGTTTTTGTTCTTTACAAATTTTGTTACTCTACTTGATAATTTTTAATTAAGATTTCAGCTATTTGCAATGTTCAATTAACATATATACTCTTATCCTGACAAATGTGTTGTATATATTACTAAATTCCATTTTTTTTCTAGTCAAATTAATTTCAGCTTCTTATTTACTGTCAGATTCTAATGTATCTGTTTATTTTTAGTAATACAGGACAGCCAACTTTTGAGGAAGATTGCTAAGGTGAATTACACCAGGACTTCTACCCCTTGAGACATGATGGCACAATGCCTCAATAAAAAAGTCTCTAGCTTTACACGTTCCGCAATCGAACAAATTGTGTACATGATGATTCTTTGAGCCTATGGCACTCAAGATTAGGGCGTGATCACACAGCCCTAAAAATCTTGTGCAATGAAGTCTCCGTTCAGGTTCCTTTCTCTTTTGATTCAAAATGATGTTTTCTATGCCCTTTATTAAAATTCAAAACGATCGTCTTTCGCTTCTAATATTAATGTCTCTACTTAGCCATTTGATCTTTGCATTGTGATATTTGGGAACCATATCAACACCCCACACATGATCGCAAACGGTTATTTTTTTCTTTCTCACAATTGTTGATGATTGCAGCCGATTCACTTAGGGTTATTTGATGCAGCAGATATCTGAGGCTTCCTCATTAAGCGGGATTTTTTTTTCCATTGTGAGAACTAATTTTGACAGGTCAAGCAAGCAGTTCGTATCTAATGATGCAAAGGAGCTTCTCCTACACGACTTATTGCAATCAGTAGGCAGAGTCTTTCAAACGCTACACTGATATCCAATGAAGAACACTCCTTACAGAAATTTTAAAATTACCTGTTTCCACGTCACAGAAATGAATAGCACAGAAATCCCGGCATGTAATTTTATAGAAGATAATGTTCTTAAAGAAAGTCCCTACATATTTTTCAGTTTTGGAGGCATTCCCATAAGAAATTGACTTCCCTTATTTCTTAAATTGCAATCTCCCAACTAGCTCAAGGTGATAAATAAAAAATGGAAACAATCGATCATCCACCCAACAAAGTTCAGATTAGGATTAAAGAAAGTAAAAGAGGAGGATATATATCTGTTGATTGAATCCTACACTTGAGGCCTAGCGCCATATCTATCATGCAACAAAACAAACAGCACTATAAGCTAGAAATTAGAAAAACACCATAAATGAAGAGGAAATCATTACAAGGTCAGAAAAAAGAAAGGGGGGCAATTGTGTAACTGATCAATCATGTGAAGCACAATAAGAACATGCAACTAGCAATTCATGAATCAACAGATTTATGTGATTTAAGACCAAACAAATTTAGTTAAAAAACCGGTTTATGCAACTCAAAATTTTATAAATGTAGTTTGGTTTGATTTGGTTTTTATTTATACTCCTACTTAGCACAGGATCAAGAGCCCAGAACACCCACCCCCCAATGGAAAAGGGAAGAAAAGAAGATGAACAAAGAGAACAGAGTATGATGTTTTCAACTAGTCACTGTACTGCCAATGACTGATCCCTTAATCCTTTCTACTAACTTGAAATAAACCTAAACAAGCATCCTTCATCTGTCAGTTACTACGAGTACTAACAGATCTTGCTGGAACTCTACCGTGCATTGTCATGCCTAAACAAACATAACACATCCACAAACAATTTTATATATATATATATATATATATATATAAGTAGTAGCTCCCTAGATGAAACATTCCAACTGTTTGTGACCAACGAATTTGAAAGCAAGCAAATAATCAATAACCAAACCATTCCTGAACCGGGGTAAATGCAGACTAATACTGTCAAAATCCACGCAATAATAGAAAAGAGAACATATTGCTGAAGTTCTCATGGAAGCAGCATACAAAACTCATTCTTACACTGAAGAGGAGCATATCCAAAACCATATTGTATTTCCAAAATCACATTAATCTCAAGTTATCAACATCAATTTCCGGAAACAGAACATACCTAGACTCAATAACAGCCCAATCACACATAAAAAAAAACAATGTTGAGACACAAATCAAACCTCCCTGTCCCCATTTTTCAAATTTGATATCTCAAGAATCCCAACCCTCTCATTCTCCGGCAAAACCGACCAATTCGGAGACTGCACCGCACGCAGCCACCGGAAATCATCCACATTGGCCCAATTTCCGGTCTCGGCATCAAGACCAGCACCGCGAAGATCCTCTTCAATCCCTTGGTAACTCAAACAATACGGTGCAAATCTGACGCCGTTACAGTCCTCAATTATGGGCCTGCTCCTAACCCTAAGGTAGAAATCGCTTCTTTTAGCACCGTGAATCCGAATCTGATGCGACGCCAAAGCGAACACGCAATCCTCAGCTTCCTCAATGAGAACCGACCCGGTCACGGGCCCCACATAAAGCCTACAATTCCTCAACCTGTGTACGAAAAGCGCCCTCACGGAACCTATTAACCTCACTTGGCAGGAATCGAGATCCGAGACGGTGAATTCCCCAACTTCTGAATCCCTGAACTCCCCAATTAAAACCTCGCCGGTTTTGTTACTGAACCCTGGCGAGTGACGCGGAGCAAGGCGCGTGGGTAAATCGGAATGGTGAGTGGAGAGTTGAGGGGGTTGTGGAATAGGGGAATCCTTGTGGTCCTTGTTGGTGGTGGGTTTATTTTTGAAGGAGAATTTCTTTTTAGGGATGAGTTGGGAAGTGAGGTGATCGAGGGAGTGTTTTAAGTCGGAGACGGTTTTGAGGGAGGTTCGGAGGTCGTAAGAGGGTAGGAAGTAGGAGTTTTGGGCGATCAGTTTTTCTAAATCGGAGATTGATTCGGAAATGTTATTCAAGTGAAGTTTGATGTTGGAAGGATCGGAGGAAAGGGTTTGGGCGAGTTGGGACTCTATGGAGGTTTTTAACTGGGAGAAGCGTGAAAGGATGGAGGAAGTGGATTCTGATGAGGATTCAGGGTTTTGTGAACGGGTTTGGCTGCGTTTGGAAAGGCGTTCCAGCATTGCTAAGTGCTTCTTCTGTTTATCCGCCTCCTCCTCCATTTCTTTTACTACTGCTTTAGTTAATTGGAAAGGGGGTTAATGTTGATCAATCCTCGCTTACACTCTCCCGCTCGCGTATGCCGTTCAAGCCCAGGGTGTGGAGTTCTGTGACTGATAACCTTTGTTGCTGGGCTGCTTTGGCCTGTTAACGTTTTATTTAAGATAAATTAACTAATTTTTAACATTATAATATTCTAAAAATATTTTCCTACACTTTTAAAAAATATTTTTGATGTATTAAAATCTTAATATTTTAAAAGTACTTTTTTTAAAAAAATATTTGAAAAGAAAGTAATATTTATAATCTTATTAAATATAAATAACAATTACCTTTGTGCGTTCAAACTTCCTTAAAAAAAACTAAAACCAAATAATTAACATAGTTTAATCCATAAAATATCGATTTGATACAAAAATAAAAAAATTAAACATAGGTGAATTTAAAATTGAAATTTAGTTAAGGGATTTTTTTGGTATATTCACAATTTTATTTAGATAAAATTAATCATTTTAAAAAAAACTCATGTTAACATATTTTGAATTAAATTTTTGAAAAATTAAAAACTACTTTTTAAAATTAATTATCATCAAACAAAATATTTAATTTTTTATAATTTATATCCCTAAAAAAACAAGAAAGAGGGATTTTCAAAATAACATTAAATAAATATTTATTTTATATAATACACTGATTAAAATACTAATATATATAAACATAAAATTATTTACGCTTATGCATCCAAATATTAAAATGCATTCAAATATACTTATGCATTCAAATATGCTTTTAACATGTATATATATATATATATTATAATTTTAATATTAATTAATATATCTAATTTAACTTCTTATCTCTTTCAATCTATTATTTTTAATATATTTGATTTTAATTTAAATTTTAATATCTTTTTAAAAATATCAATAATTAAAAATAACCACATATCACAACATAAGTTTATCATAAATCTAAAATATAATTTATATATTAAAAATATTTATTTATCATAAATTTTAATTATATAAATAAATATTTATTCTATTCAACACACAAATAAAAATACTAATTTCTTATTTATCATTTATTAAGTTCTTGCTTAACCTACGTGAAACTACCTACTCACACTTGATATTTCCCCGATCATATATCAAATGTGTATGCCGGTACATACAAAAAAATTTCAATATGTGGCCAATTTGAAGTTATACATAGTAACGATCCGAGAATGATCCAAAAGCACATCTCATTTGTTTGTAATTACAAAGTAGTGTCAACTTCTTCAAAAAATGACCACAATTGAAGGCTGTCCAAATTAGCAAAAAGAAGTTTGTTCATGAACTTGTTGCCATCCGATAATAGATAGTTTCACTCGGAGTAATGCCATAACTATCTTTTTGATTCGAACAAACATAAATTACTACCAACAAGATATTATACACGTAGTAACAACATCCATCTAAACAAGAAAATTATGACTGAACGATAATTTTAACCATTGACCTCTGTAACTTGCACATTTGTGTTTTAGCTCATGCAGCTTTTTCAGCTTCTGCAGCTTCTGCTGCCGCTTCTTCCTCCCGAAGCTTCTTTAAAGACGGAGGAGGTCTTACAACAATGCTTTTCTTCCATTTTTTATCAAGCTTTCTGGACAACCTCTTATTGATACCCTCATCAATTTCTCTTTCCCGCTTTACAGTAAGCATGCGAGCAATCTGTATGGATATTTGCAGTCACATTATCATTCACCCAAAAATAACATATAGACAAGAAATGCACAGCATTTATGCAGACTTCAGTGAATCAGAGAAGGACCTTATTTATCAGTAAGCTCTCTAGCATCATTTCATCATTTGAAGTTACACGTAAAGGTAATGCACTAATAAATTATAAAGATGAGGCTAGATCAGGAAGGCCAGACTGAAATTCCCTTCACTTTTTCCATCGGGCATATCTTGTATTCTCAACATGGTATCAAAGCACTGTAATGTGTAATCCCAGTGTGCTGTTTCTTCAACAACTGAATCCTAATCTCCCCTATCCCCAGCTAGAGTATTGTTAAGTAGAGATTGACCCTAATAGAATGACAATATCAGTTCTCCCAGAATCTCAGTTGGAGATGTGGAGAAAGTCAACATAATTTAAAAGATGGAAATGGAAAATGGCAGAACAACTGAATTTTATGGGGATTCAAATTTGATATTGGCATCAGGTCACCACAAAAGAAACATGCACTTTGAGGAGCAACTGATCAAAGTTCAAACAAAAGAAAAACGTAGTTCAAGTATTCCTACACACATGTTGAGTTGCTTTTCAGAGATGCATATCTATTTCTCACAGTATTTTTCCTGTTCAAGGCTTAGAGAGATGTAATGCTATAATTTTATTTTTGAAGTAGAAGTTGACAGGTCTAATTAGATCTACACCAGAAATTGGAATCAAATGTAAGGGTCGAAGGAAGGATCATTCAATGCATTAAGGGGCATAGATCTGTAGGCCTCTAGGTAAATCACCAAAGGCAAAGGCGGAAAGCTATGGGCGAGACCACTGGCCTCAATTTCTTTTATCCATTTGGGGATTAGATGTCACCAAGCATAGAGCATAACAGTGTCATTCGGGATCTAGTAGCAGATGGCTGTGCCAAGCCCGGATTACCACGAAATTGGCTGCTGGCCTTACTCTAATGAGGTTAGCTGTCAGGAACATTTTTTTCGGAAGTGAGCTCTCTCTTTGGAGACCCAGAAAATTAAGACAGTATGGAAAATGAGATACAAATTTATGACCTGGATTGGATTAATCCATGTGAACCTAGAAACAAGAGTTCTCAAATGCTAACCTTTAAATGACACAAATTTTGTAGTGCTACCGAACAAAACAACTAATGAGTTGTCAAGCCATCATATACAATGGCTGGAATGGGAAAAGTAATCTATAAAGGGAGGAAAACAGTTTACATAAATATAAACATATATTAAAGCATGAAAAAAAAAAGAAACAGAAGGTAATGGATGAATTTGTCTAAGCATAATTTGTGCACAAAGCACACCAAATTCACCCTTTTCCACTTAGAAAATGATTAACTAAACTTACCCAGAAATACTTCCACGAGAAGAAAATAAAAATAAAAAATAAAAAAAACTTTTTTATAAATTAAAATTAACTTATGAATAAACTAATTTTAATAAGATAATTTTAGTTTATGAAAAAATTAAATTTTTTTTTTTCGTCTTCTAAAAGTATTTCTAGATAATCTTACTCAAAGATGTCCTTAATAAAATAAATATGAGTAACTAAGTACTGAGCTATATTGCTTAAGGGTGCATTTGGATAATCAACTTAATTATTTGTTTATCCAATAAGCTGTTATCATATGATGACTTATGCTATAAATTTGATCATAAAACTTGTTAGAATAAGTTACAATAAGGTTATTTTAAGCAAGAAATTTATTAGAAAGAGCTAAAGAAGGGTGAAGGAAGAATGAAGTACCCTCTTGCGCATGCGGCGGAATTCGCTGGACTTGAACTCGTTGCGAGCTGATTTCTGAAGGCTGAGCATAATAAGCTCGCCCTTAAGGTCGACAACCTCTTCGTTAATTTGTTCGGTGGTCATTTGTCTAATTTCCTTCAATTCCTCCACCCTCTTAGACATCATCACCACTGGCACCGAAACGGTGCGTTTCGTGGATGGAATGGAGCATGTGGCAGAGCGACGAAGCTGAATGCCAGTGAAGGAAGATTTGAACGGTACTGGCTTTGGGAGAAAGGAAATGGTCGAAGAAGAAGGGGAAGCAACAGAGAGACTCAACATTCTCACTCTCTTTCTCTTTCTCTTATTACCAGCAAAGTCGATACAATACAGAGTGTTGCAGATAAGATCCAATTTCCTCTTCTTTTATCTGCTACCCTGGGCTACCCCAATTTTCCCTTTTAATTTTTCGGGAAAAAAATAACTGCTAATACATAGCAAAGGATGAATTAAGGAAACGTAATCTTTATATGCATTAAAAAATATATATTGATAATTTTGTTAATTTTAAATATATAGAAAATGAAAGTGAAATTATATTAAAACCCACTTTATATGTAGTTAGTGAAATTATTTCTTTATTTTTAAAATAAATATTGGTGTAAGATATATTTTATAATAAATTTAAATATATTTTTTATCTTTCAAAAATATTTAAACTTTATTTTGACTAAAAGTACATTTAATTTTTTTAATATTAGTAAATAAAAAATATTCTAAAACTATAAAACTAAAGAAAATCATGATATTAAAAACAAAACTATAAAACTATTACACAGTTATTTTTTGTGTAAATCCTTTTGCTATTAATATAACATTATGTATTTCACTTGATTTGTTGGAGTTGTATTTCTTGTAAAAATTCAATTAATAACAAGTAAGGTAAATCTAATAAGGTTTAATTAATTTTTTATTGAATAAATTTCAATTTTAATATTATGCATCTGAAAATTATTTTTGAAAAATTTGTACGATGATCTTTATTTAAGTAGATATAAGAATTAATTAAAAAAATATTTTTTATCTAATACTTCTCCTTAAATTCTTACTTGATTTTATTATTATTTATATAAATTTAGAGTCTTTTCTCAATTTCATTCTCACAAATTTAATAATGACTTTTATAAGTTATTTATAATTATTTTTATATATTAAACAAAATACATCCCAAAAAATTTAGTATTATTAATATTTATTATTGAATTCTAATACGGTAACCTTTATAAATAATACTGTGTTTAATATAATAAGATATAATCAAATATTTTAAGTTAATGTTTTTTCTTAAGATTAGATAATATTGCTTTTAGATAAATATCCTTATACATTTAGATAATTTAAATTAGATTGATGAATTTTTTCAAAATTCATATGTTGTTTTATATTTTACAAAAAATATGTAATGAAAATGACTTCTCATAAATGTTGTTATCTGTAAATGAACTAACAGTATATTGATAATTTTTCTAAAGGTTGTATTTATTCTCATAATTATTCTAATAGATACAAACAAATAAGAAAATTTTATTTTATATATTATTACATCTTTATTCTTATAAAAGTTATTGAACAAAACATATTCACCACTTTATTAAATTTAATTTTTTTAATTTTTAATTTTTATTTTTTTATTTTTTATTTAATTTACAGGAGAAAAACATGTCTAATTTTTCATACTTACGTCTAATTAAATAAATCTCGGTATATCTAAAAAATCATTTATAAAGATTGTGAAAATTTTCACCTCGTCTTAGCAAAGTTTGTTTTTAACATGTTAGATTGAATAAATTAAATTAAGAGGGTCATATTAAATATAAAAAAACTTAAGATTGACATTAACTTTTGGATTAAATAAAAATAACTATCTATAGAGAAAACCAGATTCCAGAAATAGCTTCTTTCTGCGGCAAACCCTAACGATCCAATAGGAATCTGAGATTGTGATCGGTTGACGAGCTCGTGGGTGCTGCGGGCTCCAACCTTGAGAAGGCTCTCGGCGACCAATTCCTCGAAGGAGAACGTTACTTTGGCCTCGAGAATTTAGGCAACAATTGTTACTGCAACAGCGGCTTGCAGGTCATCAAACCGATTCACGTTTTTTCGTTCTATTTTTGCGTTCCATCGATACTCTAATCTTCACTGCATTTTTTTTTTTCTTTTGGTTGCCAGTGGTGGATTCTTCTTTTCTGTCGGAGTTGTTTTTGCCTGTGTTGCTGGTTTATTGATTCTATGCAAAGCTTGTTGCGGTTTCGTATGTATCGCCAATAGAGTTTAGAGCTTA
>JAMLFT010011876.1:0-10783 GCA_026544285.1 Pachyrhizus erosus | reverse complement strand
AATAAAAATATTTAAAAAATTAATGTAATGATATCTTAATTTTTTTAAAAAATACATAAAGTTTATTTTTTTAAAAGATAAAATTAAATATTATTATTAATAATAAAAATAAGACTTAATATAAAATATGCTAACATCTAGATAAGAAAAAATACATTATAAAAAATAATTAATTTTAAAATCTTGTTTTCATAATATATATATCTAAATCAAGCAAACACATATAACTTGTATCAAATTCTAGTACTTCCCAAGTATCTAAGTAAAAATATATAATTTTGGTAATTAATACTTATATACAAAAGGCTAAACTGAACACGGTTGAAAATACGAAAAACTTTTATGAATTTTTTTAATAATATAAAAGATTAAATTAATCTTTTTAAAAATATAAAAAATCATGAACATTTTTAATAACAAAAAAAAAATTAAAAAAATGTTATATATATGTTTCCATAATGTTATTTCCTATCATATCAAACATGTTGGTTATGTCACATTATGAATTTGACAATAATAGTTAATTTGATACCGGTTGAAAATATTAGGGACTAAAATAAATTTTTTTAAAATATAAAGTATTAAATTAAAGAAAAAAACATAAAAGATCAAATGTGTATTTTAATCTATTTTATAAACAAAATTGATAAATATGTTAAAAAAATGTAAAATGTACTAAAAAATAGTTGATAAATAATATTTTAAAATTAGTATTTTTCACAGGAAAATTATTTGTATACAATAAAAATTTACAATTAATTAAAAAATATGTTTAAGCATATAAATTATATTAAAATTAAAATTTTAATAAATAAATATTTTTAATATATAAGTCATACTTTAAATTTATAACAAAAAAGTTATAATATAGGTTATTTTAAAGATTAATAATTTGTTTGTTTAAGTCATTCAAATTCAATTTAGAAATAAATATAAAAAAACAATAAATTAAAAGAAATGTATTGTTGAGATAATTGAAATAAGCATTTTTTATGTTGTTATAAAAAAAAGTATGTAAAATATTTTCAAAAGAAAAGAGAAAGAGGGTATTTAAAATGTCAAATATGGTATTGATAAAAAAAATGTCAAATAAGATATTTGGTAAAGGAAAAAGTTAGATTCCCACTTTTCACTAATGTTTTTTTTTTTTCTAGTTTTGTTTCTCATAGAATATTGGGTCTTGTTATATTATATTAATGTTAACTATTGTTATTATATCATTGAGTCTTGTTATCTAGTGTCCTATGGATAGTGTTTAAGAAATTAAAAGAGAATTTTTTATTAAAAATGTAAGAACACAATTCAAAATCATTAGAGTCTATTTTTATGTATTACAATGAAACTTTTTCTTTTTTACTTTCTCAACCAATACCCTCAAGATACTAGTTAGCATTTGTCTATATAATTTATCTGGTAAACAATTAAAGTTCATGAGAATGTTTTATTAAAAATAAATATAAAAGTTTAATTTCCAATAACACAAATATTTCAAAAAAATGTTTATGACAAACTAAATATAGATTTTAGTCATTTTTATAAATCATAATTCCTTAAATTTATGATTCCAAGAATCAAGATTTTCAAGCATAATTTTTTTTCTTGTATTCATAATTTTTGTATGTTTATGTATAAATAACATGATCCTTATGCTTATGAAAACAAAAACAAAAACAAAAAATATCTTTTATTTAGAACATTTTCGATAGACTTCATATATGTAACTCACTTTATGTTACCTCAATCTAAACAATTTAATTAGTTCACAAATAATTATTTATATAAATAATTCTCTTCAATTTTAAATAATTCAAAATTACATGTGATACATCAAAACAATATTTTTTTTTATAAATAACCCATTAAGTAACTTTAATGTAGATGCTCTTATGAGAGTTCTTTATGTTTCTATTTTTTTTTTTAAAAAATCTTACATGTTTACTAATATTACCTTTTACTAAATTATGGAGGCTTATTTAAAAATTTAGATAAAATGCAAAGACATATTTAATTTTATAATATGTCTTTATAATTTTAAAAATTGGCAAATGTTAAGGGTTTATCTGTGTTAAAACATAGTTGGAATTATTAAGTTTAATCGGTTATAAAAACAAAATGAAAATTTGAATTAAATCTATACATAAATAAAAATAGTTAATTTAATATTGTAAAGATAACAAAGTAAAAAGGTAGTCTGAATATTTGTTAATTAATTTATAGACTAACCATGAGGTAAAATTTGTGATTTTTAATAAAATAACGTTATCTAAAAAGTGTTTATAAAAAAAATATCAACGGTCTCTATAGGGTGAATTTAGACATGCTGGTTGCTAGCATCATTTAAAAGTGAATTTAGACAAGTTTACGTGAATTCTCACAAGGTCCGCATGAATCAATGCTATTTTCAATAAAAAATAATAATAGTTACAAATGTAGTTTCTCTTTGATGAAGAGGTAATATTTTGTTATTTCAATTTTATAATTTACTAATTAATTTTAATACATTTCTTTTTTTATGTATCAAATAAATTTGAATTTATAATTACAATTTATAATATTATACAATCTACTCCAATCCCCTACCATTAAATTGACTCAACTGAATTTATTATTTATTTATTTATTTTATTGATATAGAGTTTGTAAAAAAAAATGTAGAATGGGTTATGATTTTATTATATTTTGATTAAAAAAATTGTTTTATTGTATTTAAACTTACGACTTTATGAGGTGTAATAGAAAACTAGAGAACCCTCGAGAGTTGAGTTCAACAAAAATGATATCTTGAAGGGCCTGAATAAAAATTCTCTCCTCTTGTGAGCAGAGAATTACATTGTTGATCGATATGCTTTGTGATGTAACGAAATGAAAATTTGGATTTAGATAGGGATTTTGCACTAAAAAATCATTTGTTAAGCTGACATTTGTTTTTTTTTTTTTTGAAAATATCATTAATTGAAAATACCCTACAACACTTACAAATACGTGAGATGCTGATATTTTTACTTGATATTATAGAAACATACTGGTGGGCTTGGACTGCATCAAATTTAAAGGGAGTTTCCATGGCAAGCCCAACTAATAATAATTTTTTAAGAAAATTACAGTGAAATCGCATAACTATTCTCATTTATTAATACTTCATTTTTCTCCTAACAAAGAGTTTTGGCACATTCCAATTAACAAAATAAAGAGTTTCCTCAAAAGAATAAAATGACAAGTTTTATTTTCTTGACAATTTCCATTGCATTTGGGGGAGTCTCCTTAAAAAATTCTACTTATAATTGCTTGAAGTCAAGCTGATTCTAAACTTTTGACGAACTTTTTAGCCTGTCACGAGAAACAAAAGATACAAATGAGATTGAAAACATGCCAATTTAACTAGTTAAAACAAGATGAGTTTTGTGAAATGTTTGTAGGAAGAGTCAATCAACACTCACTCATGTCAGATTGCTCGAATTTATCCATAATCACAATTTGATTTAATATGTTTGTTTTAAATTAGATTTAGGAAAACAATACTTTTTTTTTTCTTCCAAAAAGCTCATAAACTGTTCTGAATATTAATCAAACATATGCTAAAAAGATACCATTAATTGTTTCCTAATGTCAGTCGTTTAAAGAGAAAAATTTTGTTTCTTTCTATCTTTCACTTAAGAAATAAAAAAGACAACAATTACTCTCTCTTTCTCTCTCTCTGTTTTTTTTTTTTTAACTTTATCCTTGTCAATTTGTTAACAAATTTATTTACTAAAATAAATGACATCTATGTCTAAGTCAAATGTGAGGTTTGATACATATGAAGCCAAAATTGACCTCAGAAAACGCTAAGAAGTGAATTTGGAGAAGGCTTTTATCTTTTAAAGAAGAGAATCAGATAATAGTTTGCCAAGATGCTTTTGAAACCATTATCAACATGTTAGCAATCTTGATAATAAATACAAAAAATTGTTTTGCAAATTTTGGGTTTTCTGACCTCTACCGCAACAGACAAGTATGCCATGAAAATAAACTAGAACTCCATGAGATAGGAAATGATAAAAAGGAAAGGAAAAATGGAAAGCTATCACAAAGTAATCAACTTGTACCTGTTCTAGAGTTAAAAACATGATCACATTCCAAGAACCTAGCCGTCCAAAATTAGGTATGAACCCCTTATAAAAGGCAAAAGGTCCCTGCAAAACATTACATTCCATATCCAATTAGATGTGATAAATGACATTATACCATCCTTCGACAACATAATTCCTTGTCTAACGAAGTTCATACAGAATAGACAGAGAGACAAGCTATGTGAACACCTGTATTGACACATATTCAACAATATTGAAAGAGTTTTATTGGATAATGCCTTTAGTGCCCCTTCTCCCTTTCACATTCCACAACAAGGAAACCAAGTAAAGGAAAATGCATGTCATGCAAAACAATGAAATTGATCACGTTTGTTTTGGCATATAACTGAGGGTGAGAAATAAGAATGTACAATTCACAAGGGAGTTTGTTCAGCACGTTGTGCTTGTGGGTTATGCTTGATATACACCAGTCAACAACCACTTATAATTAGATAAGGTCATGTTATATGAAGCATTTTTATTCAAAAATATCAGCAGCTATTTTCACATACAGTTAATATTTATAATTAAAGAAAACAGGGAAAACAACGATAGTGGAAAACTACCATACATCATTTTTTAATGTCTTGATGAAACAATCAAGGGTGCTTTTGTAACTAGAATCTCCCATCATTCTGGACTTAACCTGTATATTCAACAAATGGAAGATATCACAATGAATTAGGGGAATGATAGGAGTACTGAATTATTAAGAAAGCCAAATGAAGAAAGAATAGAAAAAAATTGTCATACAGATCCACTCTAATTGATTTTAAGATCAGCTGTCAACAAGAAATTCTTCTTATTATAAAGCATTAGATGTATTAACTAATTCAATCATTTTCTAAGTATCCCTGGATATATCAGTTTGTCAGTTTATCAGTTTATTATAGTTGAATAAAGAAGAAAGTATAAAACTTATAGCAAATTGTAGGATATTAACACACTAAGTATAAAACGACGTAGTATAAAATGCCAAATCAACTATGGATATTCACAAGTTTACACCAAGAAATTACCACATCAACAGGGGAGCCAACACAGACTGCGAAAAACCCTGCTCCTAGACCAGCAAGAAGATGAGTTACAACATTGTCGGTGAATCCTGGAATTTTCAAAATAGTCTGAAACAAACAATAGGTTATACAAAAATTAAAAGAGGAAAGGTAACAAAATTTTAGTCCAAAATGCCGTCCAATGTATTTTACCTGTTTCACTTGATCATAGCTAGCTAGTTCAGCAGCATTAATGATAGCATTTCTTGCTATGTTGGGACCAATTCCAGTCCAAAGTGCTCCAACTCCTTCCTATGTTTAGGATGCAGGTTGAACAAAACTAATTATAACCTGAAAAGGACTGAATACATCTTCCCATTTTCACAAATCATATCAAGTTATATGCAAATACCTGTCTCACTATTGTTGAATAAGCATTCAATGATCCAGAGTAGCGCCTGGCCATACCAGGAAGTAATTTTCCTTCTGCTTGAAGTCTAACTTTCACAAGATCAGTTGGATTTGCCACTGCAATTGCCATAGCACCTGTTGATAACACAAGTTCAAGTGTCTCAATGTTATAGTTTTGCATAATGTATCAAGAATTCTAAACAGAAATAACAGATGCTCATGCTAGCAAGAAGTTGACACTCCACAGATTAGGAAACAAATTCACATATTAGGGTATAGAAAAAAACAATCCTTCAATGTCCAGAATTGCTCTTTACCAGTTGTAAATCCAGCGAGAATTTTCTTAGACAATGGAACATCTCCAACATGGTCAGCCCCAACATAGAAATTCTTAACCTGTTAAAAACTCCACAACATTTAGGCCATCAGATCATATAAGTAAACAGTAGAAATGAACTGAAATAAATGAACATTCTTTGAGACAAAGTTCCAAACTCACAGGCTCATATAATGCAATTCTTAACCCTCCATTCAAACATTGACGATGTAGCCCTGGTACAACCCCCTTCCAGAGTGCTGAAAGACCTTCTTCCCTGGCAATGGTTCCAACCGTTCCAAGCAAACCCCTATATTTAGGTAAGGCCACAGCATCACCAACTACAGCCTGTTTTTGAAGCTGAAGCCTAACTTTAGCAGTGTCCAAAGGAAGAGTACACACCTACAAAAAATTCGAGCTATAACTTCAAACATCTAGTTATATACAAAGACTAAGTACATGTAAAGCAGTATGATATCCAACAAGTGAACTGAACATTCAAAACAGTATAATAAATATAACAAGCAGAACCAATCTTCACAGAGAGCAAATCAGGACCAAATTCACACCTAAGGAAAATTTTGGAATAATTCTATAACTATTTCATATGCAATATTTTCACTGCTGCCAAAGTTCAACGACATTACAGGTTAGTCTGCAAATACCACAAACAATGCTTTCAGAAATTTCCCAGCCAAACAGGTATTACGATTTTCAAGTAAATCTATTTATCCCACCCATCATTAACCATGGAATAATCATGATTTAAATTGCCATCGCAATCACGGTTTTGTCGCAATCCTTGACATTGTTGGAAATTGCATACAAATGCAGCCGATGTAGCCATAATTGCGGTAGTCCAAAAACCTTGACTATATGGCCAAAATCACGGCTACAGATCATTTTTCAAAACCTATAATCATCATCCATGTTGAACCTTGAAAAGCAAGCAGCCATGTGTGAAAAGTGAAGGCCTTTCATCATCATATCAGTTTAAAATAATACCGTTACTCTGTGACCATTCTCTAATATACTAAGCACTTATTAACCTACAAAAAAAATCATATTTTTTCACTAAACACAGTTGCACCACCTCTCACATTCAATTGAATTCTGATCAAGCAAAAGGGTATCGAAATCAACGACGGACAGGTTAAACATGAACAAGAAACAATTCAGTTGCTCATCAACACAAGCACAACCACCTACTACTTTAAGAAAATGCATCAGACAAAGTCCGTTGCAATGAACACTATATGCAGGATCCATTACTGTACGTAACTAACAATAAATAGCGGGTCTAAATTCAATACCGAAAAAGACGGGGTTTTAACACATGATCACGACAAAGAGAGGCTACCCAGATGAGAATTTTTGAAGAGAGAGAAGTTATGATGACAGATATACCTCGGCGAAACATGCAGCGAAAGCACTGCTGGCGAAAGTGCCAGCAAAGGAGATGTCGGATTTGGAATTGCCACCCCCCACCATTGCTTCTAAGAGCAAAAAAAATTATTACAACAAATGAAAAGAGAAAATGGAAAAGGAAACAAAACGGGAAGAAGAAGGATAAACTGAACAATTGGCTTCAGAGGAACAAGGGAAAGAATAAATGGTGTTTACAACTAACAAAACAAGGCTCAGAGAAGTTCTTATATAATATAACAAAACAAGAATAAATGGTGTAAATAAGTGAATCTCTATTAAGATTTAAAACATATATAAAAAGTTTAATTAGAATGGATTGCGCATCTAATTATATGTTAATATTAAGGAAAGTTTGTTAATTTTTATAATAAAATTATATTTATGATAATTTTTCATTAATTGACTTTGACATTAATAGTATAAAAAAGTTAATATATTTATAATTTAACACTTTGATATGTAAGAAGTTAAACCCTTAGTTAAAAAAGATTTAATTTAAATATATTAATGTGAAGTTATTTATGAATATTATGGTTAAATTACAAATTAATTGTCATATGTGATAAGAATATGATTTTTATAATACTTACTTTAAGAATTATAATACTTGAAGAGCTATATTTATGATGTCGACAGTGCGCTAAAAATAAATTTATTACAAAACAAAAATATATTCATCAGTATTTTCTCTTCGCACTTCAAGTTAATTCCCTTCAATATCTTGATAAGAAAATTCCCTTCAGTATCTTTTACCATGTGGTATTTTTTGTATTAATTAGTATACTTAAAAGCCTAATGATATTAATTGCTATGGAATTTTGATAGTTATTCATTAATTAATTTAATATGGGTTTAAATTACGAATAATGTAATTTAAATAAAAACGAATACATTTTTTTTATTTTACATACCCTTTATATTATTATATATAAAAATTAGAATAACCATCTTAAATAAAAACAGTTTTAGGAATCATTCTTTAATGAAGATACTTTTAAGATTTTTTTTAACAAAATTATTTTTAAAAATTTGTTTTAATCACTCATCTATTCCGATATATTATTTTTATTTTTATTTATAAATTAAATTTTAATATTTTAAAAAAAAAACAATAGTTAAAAATAACATGTATCACAAATTTAAATATAAATTATTTATAATAAATTTAAAATATAATTTATATGTTAAAAAAAAATAATAATAAAATTACACTCATTTAACCTCTACATATGACCCCTATGTGAGTTCATTGAAGCCATGTCTTAAACCTATTATTATTATTTAGTTTGACTTATCACCTCCATGTTTTAAGCATGCTCATATTTTGTATGACAAGATAATCCTTTTATGATTTCTTTTACTTATTTTAGACAGAAAGATGGATAAGGATACACTCATGTTTGAATCAGATGACTGCAATTCCCTATATTTGCTTATGCATGTCCATCTGTCTACAGATAGGGATTAAAGGGCATAAGTAAGATCTTATGAATGTTTGACCCTCTAAATAGAGAGGATGATGACCGCACACAACACAAGACACGTTCTTAAGAGTTTATTTCTCCTTTCTGATTCATGATCTGGTTTTCAACAAAAACATGCTAGACTTCAGGTTTCACTGTTAGAAATTTCAACTAAACTAATTTTACATCTGCAAAAAGGGGATTAGTTGAGAGTCATAGATAGAACTCACAACAGGGACGGATCTACTAATGTCATATTTCTAATAAATAATTATGTAACAATTATTATACAAAAATATTTAATAGTTTTACACATAAAACTAAAAAAAATTATTTCTAATGATATAGATAAAAATGAAAAAAACATAATAAAACACTCTATCACTAATATTTTCTTTGTTACAAATGATACAACATTTCTAAAATTTCATAGAACAAGCATTGTTATAAACTACAATATACCTTATTTGTCCTGTTTTTTTTCACTAACACAAAAAAACTTGCGTATAATATATATAATATTTTGTTTCTTCACATTATCTGGAAGTAGAACATGATATTACAAAATGTATTGTTGCTTACATGTATAATATGAGCATTTTATATTATATAACATGTAAATATTATACAATTTATTTGTTTCCTTTTATAATTTAATGAGGTGCATAAATGCATTTATAAATAATACGAGGAAGTAGAATACAATTTCGGGAATACCCATTGCACTATTACTAATAAAAAGTATTATTACATATTTATTTATTAAATCATAATTATCTATAATTTTAATTGTTGTATTATATATATATATATATATATATTATTTGTATAGTCATGAGGGAGGGCCAGGGCCCTACTTGCTCCCCTTGCATCCGTCTCTACTCATATCATGTGTATTTATTTATTATTGGTCACCATAATATTAATATAAAGTATTTATTAATTTTATTTATATATAATATTTATTTAAAAATTTAGTTGATTAATTTTAGTAAATTTTTTTTAATGATTAATTTTTCTTAAAAAAATATGATTGATTATCATTAATAAAAAAATTTTAATTATATTTTTTATTTTACCTACAAAACTCATTCAAAATTTTATTTAAGAAATCCAACACTAATTGCACTCAAACCAACTATATATTGATGTTAGATGTGCATTTATACCTACATCAACTTACATTTGTATATTTTTTATTTTATATATTTTGGTTCATCTTATTCTTTTTTACATATTTATATTTACATTAATTATGTTTTTGTGCTCAATTTTTTATAAATTTTACTTTTAACCTGGAATAAAATTTTTATTATTTTTTATTCTTATACTTTTTTTTAACAATTTTAGTTTTCAATATTAAGCAATAATCTTAATTAATAAGATAACATTCACATTATCAACCAAATAATTTGTTATATTATTAAAGAATTTGATAAGAATTATCACATATAATTTTTTTTATAAAATTTGCTTTTAATCTCTTATCTATTTAGACCAATTGATAAGATATTAAAAATAAAATTTATAAAAAATAAATTTATACATACTAATTAATAACATAATAAATCATTAGACTATTAATATAATTATTATATTATTAATTAATTTTATTATTTAATGACATATATTATGACTGTTAACAGACAAAAAAAAATAGAAGAATAAAAAATATTAAAAAATTGTTTAAGAACTGAAAATAAAATTTACAAAAAGCTCACAGACAAAAAAAAAATATAATCATTCATTTATATTTTGATTCTGCTGCATAGACAAATTAAAAAAAATACGAGTTCGTCATAATTGTGCAATGATATTTTTGTGGTAAGTTATAAAGTTATAATTTTAAACCAAACATCATGTATTAAACTTAGTAACTTTTTACTATAAATAAATTTATCAATCTAGTAATTAAATCATATAACATTATTTAAATTTAAGAATTAACTATAGTCTCTAAATTCTTTTAAAATTATGTTTTTAATTCCTCAATAAAAATTTGACTGGTTAATTTTTTTTAGTTTTTTAGTAAATATTTTTAATCCTTATTGTCTATTTATA
>JAMLFT010011875.1:0-10785 GCA_026544285.1 Pachyrhizus erosus | reverse complement strand
ATAAGTATTAAAAAATTATTTAAACTATTCATAAATATATTTGTGTGACATTAAAATATTATGTTTTTTAAGAATTTTGTTAATCAATATCTTAAGGATATTAATTAAGAATTTTTTAAATTTTTCAATAAAAATTATATAAAAATAAATTTAAATTATAAAAATATATTTTATAGATTTTAATAAAAAAATTCTTTTTACTTTTTTATCTTTAGTTAACATTTATCTTTGTTTAATAGTTAAAGTCTAGTTTGGTTACGTGATTAGTTTAGTTAGAACGTGTCAATGGCCAAGAAGGAAGGGTACCCAATACATTCCTGTCATGTTTTTGCTTTATCTGACTTTTATTTATTTGCTTCATAAGTAATAGCTGTTATCCGTTGGGAATTGTTCATTGAACCTACCAAGGCTATTAGTGTAAAATCAAATGGTACCCAAAAAACAAACAGCGAGCACGTGTGAGGGACAGTAATGTGATTATACATACTTTTTTGTCAATTTCAGAATCTGCCCCGTCTCCTCCGAACTTTCCTTTTTCAAAGCTTATAAAATGGCGTTTAGAGCTTCATTCTTCATTTCTTCAAATCTCAAACACTTTTCATTCTCTGATTCAAACCAATCGATCTCATCATCGCCATCTGCTCTTCAAACTGTAAGTAAACCTACAAATCACTGTAAATTTCCATTAGCACCCTCTTAGTTATTAGCTTAGAATCTTCCCTTTCTAGATTTATAATTATTATTATTCCTTTTTATATTCCCCCCATATAGTTATATATAATTGGGACATATACGTAGAAGAGTCGTAATTAAATTAAGTCTTTATTTGTAATCGTAAAAAACAGTTTCATATTCTGGGGTGTAGATATTTGATCATGCAAATGACTAGTGGTAGTTGTATTGGAATCTCTACCATGAAACCTTGTTGTAGAATACTATGTAGCTATAATAGGCCATTGATTTTTTGGTTTTCTCCAACCAAGTTCAGTGATTCAGCAATCATGGGCTTGTTGTCCAGATCAGGTCGTCACAACTCAATCCATCGCCATAGATACAATACCTCTAATTCTCGGATTGTAGGGTACATAAATGTGATCAATCAGAATCGGAGAGATTTTAGTGTTTCCGGTTCAAATTGGGGTCCTGCTAGGAATTTTAGCACTAGCGTTTGTGTCCATATTGGTAGTTTTAGGCCTAGGGTTGCGTCCTTGATACCGCATGTAGCGTCGGATTTTAGGAATCACTCTACATCGGTTGATTCTCATGCTCATGACACGAGCTTTGAGAAGATTTACATTCAAAGTGGCTTGAATGCAAAGCCATTGGTAATTGAAAGAATTGAGATAGATCAAAGCAAATTGGAGGAAGTCTCTGAAGAAAGATGTGATGAGTCAAATGTAAATGTAGATAACTTAAAGGATTTAAGTGAGAACAAGGTTCAGAGAGAGGTGTCTGAGATTGAAAAGGAAGCTTGGAAGTTGCTTCAGGATGCTGTCGTCACTTACTGTGGGAATCCGGTTGGGACTGTTGCAGCTAATGATACTGCTGACAAACAACCGCTGAATTATGATCAAGTCTTTATCCGTGATTTTGTTCCATCAGCGCTTGCCTTTTTGCTCAATGGTGAAGGGGAAATTGTCAAGAATTTTCTACTTCACACGTTGCAATTACAGGTATGTTATGCCCTCAACAGCTCAATTAGATTGTTACTGCATAGTGCATACCTTTATTTACTGTTTTTTCTTCGGAATAGTTTCTTCTGTAGGATGTGTAAGATTTTGATCTAGCTTTTATAATAAATGCTTAGAGACTTGCTTCTGTCAGCACTGCTATCTATGTAGTGTATAGTCTGTTGAGGTGATGTTAATTAGCTTTAATGCCAGATGATAAATGACAAATGTTCTTGCCTATGTATAGTCCAAATGGTTTTAGAGATAGATTGTTTCTTCTATGTGAATGAGAGAAAGATAAGACATCATGCGTCTGTTTATCATTATTGCTTTTCTTATTTTGAATTGTCCTATGTTAGACATTGCAGAAGAAATATCTAAGCACATGTTTGGATTCCTGTTAGAAAAGCCCTAAACCATGGTTTGGGAAAAAGCTTTTCTCTTGTAGCTTTTGCTCAAACCTTGGTTTGGAGATTCTGAACTGAAAACCCAAAAATGCTCTAAATGCTTCTTATCTACTGAACCTATATCACTTTTTCCTAACTTACAAAACAAAGAATCCTGGTAAATGCCTGAGTAGCTAAGTTTTGCTAATTTGTATCTCAAACAAAACAAGTAACCAATGAGTGAGAGGGAAGGAATATTATTTAAGGTGTTGTCAACAAACAATGTTGATGAAGCTGTTATGTGACTTGAGTTAATTGCTTCTGGTGTACTTGTTGCTCATTTAATATTATAATTCAAAGTTTTTATTTGCCAGAGTTGGGAGAAGACTGTTGACTGCTACAGCCCAGGGCAAGGGTTGATGCCAGCAAGCTTCAAGGTCAGAACTGTGCCTCTTGATGGAAGCAATGAAGCATTTGAGGAAGTTTTGGATCCTGATTTTGGTGAATCAGCTATTGGTCGTGTTGCACCTGTTGATTCAGGTAAGTTATTTATTGTTGTGAAAGCTTAAGACATTTTTCTATTACATTAAATGTTACCCATACTGTCATTATTATGTCATCCTCTTTTTCTGATATAGTTTAACTGTATTTTTGCTTTTTCAAAATTTGCTTTACATCTAAATTTTACACACTGGATTGAGGCCAAAAATTTGAAGTTTGTGCTACATAATTTGTTAACAGGACTGTGGTGGATTATATTGTTGAGAGCTTATGGGAAATTAACGGGTGACTATGCTTTGCAAGATAGAGTGGATGTCCAAACAGGCATAAGACTGATCCTTAAGTTGTGTCTGACTGATGGATTTGACATGTTTCCTTCTCTATTAGTCACTGATGGTTCCTGCATGATTGATAGAAGGATGGGCATTCACGGTCACCCTCTTGAGATCCAGGTAAGCTGGTTGCTAATTATAACTGTTTATACGAGGAAGTAGGAATTATCAGTGATGTTGCTCTTCCTAATATATGGTACTGAAAGAGGGATTTTTTCCGTTCATTATATGCTTTCCTGCTCTGTATTTGGAGCATCATGTTCTTTCAGTTAGATTATTTGAGCAAGAACAATTGATGTCACCTTGATTCAAGAAAACTTTATTCTTTGCCATATAACAAACTGATTGAGAGTTTTAAAATGTATAAATTTTCCTTTACTTACTATTGGACAACGACTGACATAACTTTTCATATTTTTAAATATGAATTTAGTCTCTATAAATTCGTGCTTTTTTAATTTTGGTCTATGCAAGTTTTTTGTTCATTTTTAGTTTCTATAAGCTTGAGCTTTTTCAATTTTGGTTCTTGTAAGTTTTTTGTTTCATTTTTAGTCCATGTAGGTTTGCATTTTTCCAATTTTGGTTCCCTTGAGCACAAAATTACAGAGACTAAAAATGAAAAAATTGGAATTTTAAAGGGACTAAAATTGAAAAAACACAAACTTACAGGGTCTAAAAATGAACCAAAAAACTTACAGGAACCAAAATTAAAAATGCCCAAGCTTACTAGAACTATAAAAGAACAAAAAAGAACCAAAATAAAAGGGCGAACTTGTAATGACTAAATTCATATTTAAGTCTAAAAGTTAAAATCAAATCATGGTTTAAGAACTTTCACAACTGTGCTTTACTGATTAGTTACTACTTGCTACATCTTTTTACAACTAATTTTAAATTGGATTGTAACTGGTTGTAGGCTGTGGCATTTTGACCATCTTTAACAACCTTTTCCCTATGTTTCACTATTGAAGTTTTGCCTATGCATTCTCAATCATTCTGTCGTGTTAGATGATTTAGGATTTGTTGGTTAGACTAATAGACATCTTTATTCAGTATTTAAGGTCTGAGATTCTGAGTTTACTGTAGATGTCTGCCTACTGCAGTAGCATGGAGCTATTAATAATGCCATGTAATATTGTCTGGAAGAGACCTAGAATGATAATCTCATTATCCTTTTCTTACATGTTGGTTCCTGGGTGTCTAAATGTATGCCTCTTTTCTTATAAATTTCTCATTGGATAAATTTGAATTGCATGTTTGCAGGCGTTGTTTTACTCAGCTTTACGCTGCTCTCGGGAGATGCTGATAGTCAATGATGCAACTAAGAGCCTGGTGGCTGCTGTTAGTAATCGCCTGAGTGCACTCTCCTTTCACATGAGAGAGTATTATTGGGTTGATATGAAGAAGATTAATGAAATTTACCGGTACAAGACAGAAGAGTATTCTACTGATGCTGTCAACAAGTTTAACATCTATCCAGAGCAAATTCCTTCATGGTTGGTAGACTGGATTTCTGAGGAAGGTGGATACTTCATTGGCAATTTGCAACCTGCTCATATGGACTTTAGGTTTTTCACACTTGGAAACCTTTGGGCCATTGTTTCTTCTGTAGGCACAACAAGACAGAATCAGGGCATCTTGAATTTAATCGAGGCCAAATGGGATGATATCATTGCTCAAATGCCTCTTAAGATTTGTTATCCAGCGCTGGAGGGTGAGGAATGGCGTATAATCACTGGCTGTGACCCCAAGAACACGTAAGGCTCTTTTTAATTTCATGTTCTTTCTGACATGATTGTTATTTTCATAAAGAGTAATGCTACAACCATAACCCTCTTGATACTAAGGTTCTCCATGGTGTCATGCTCACTGTTGAAATAAACAGTCAATAATTCAATATCTTGCCCGAGATAGTTGTGTTTTATGTCGTATCATAAAGGTTTTGGCTGTTGCATTACTCTTTTCTTATTAGAATATCTGATTGCTACCTTATCTCCTGTTGGAAGTTACAATGATAATTTCTGTTGAAATGCTTGTAGCCCTTGGTCATATCATAATGGGGGATCGTGGCCGACACTTCTTTGGCAGGTGAGTTTGATATTTGTTTGGATCACATCATCTTTATGATTATTTGTTACTATTTTCAGTAAAATCAAGTGCCTTTCTCTTTGTATTTATTGTTTAGGCTGATAAAGCAATTGAAAGCCTATTATCTATCTCTCTTTGCTGAAGAGGAAATAAACTTCATATCTTTGTTACATGAATTTTAATTTAAAAAATATTAACAATGTAAAGATTTTTTATATTGTCATTCAAACAAAGATTGACATATATGGTTAAGCTGTAATAATTACTTTAAAGTTATATATAGGACGATTTCTAATTAGTTCATAATGCAAAAATTTACATTGATAGTATATCAAAATTAAACTATTGTTAAATTTCTATTTTATCATTTACCAGATATAAACTTATTTGTACCAAATCCAAGAAGCAATTACTTCCTATACAATTACTCTACATTTTGTTGTTCGATAAAGCCTTTTGGATTTTCGATGAATAATGGCCTTGTTTTAATGAGCTGACACTTGGTATGTTTAACTTTAAACTTCAGTTCACATTAGCCTGCATCAAGATGGGAAGGCCTGACTTGGCACAAAAAGCAGTTGATTCAGCAGAGAAAAGGCTTTCTGTGGATAGATGGCCGGAATATTACGATACCCGGAATGGAAGGTTTATTGGGAAGCAATCGCGGTTGATGCAGACATGGACCATTGCTGGTTTCTTGACCTCAAAGATGCTTCTGGAGAATCCAGAAAAGGCTTCCTTGCTGTTTTGGGAGGAGGATTTTGAACTTCTTCAGAACTGTGTCTGCATGCTAAGCAAGAGTGGCAGAAGGAAGTGTTCCCGTTTTGCTGCAAGGTCTCAGTTTCTTGTTTAATGTCAAGAATCTTCCCATACTTTCGGGAGGAACGGAGTCATTGTTTGTACTCTGCAGTGTAGGTGAACTAATTTATTGGTCGAGAGATGATGCTATTGACTTTTTTTTTTATAATATTTTTTTATGATTATCAGAATTGATTAAAAATTATTAATTTTGATGAATTTTATTTTTAAATAAAAATAAAATTTATTAAAATTAATTTTTAATCAATTTTGATTAATTAAAAAAAATATTAAAAAGAATATTATAATTACTATGACAATAATGATTGATGTCACTTTAAAGAATTAATCTATTAATTATTCCCGATGTTTGGTGACAACGGTTAACTGAGTAACATAGTTCTGTCACATCATTTATTTATGCGGGGTAATTCACTCCACATATATCTATGTTCCGGGAGATTTCTATTTGAACTGCATGTGCTATGTTGCTTCAGTGTATCAGATTTGAACAGTGCTCGCATTAATTCTATAATTATTTCATTTAATTTATTTGGTGGTTTTAGTTAGATGTATATTTTTATTTTTATTTTTTCCAATTGAAGTGTACCAGCATACCCTTGGGTAATAAACTAGTATCGCTTAATTAGCCGGTTAATGAACTATTTGATCACTAAATTTTTGAAATTAAGTTACGTCGAGTGATTATATGATTAAATTGAGACTTTATTTTGTATATGAAGTTTAATTTTTCAATTTTCAATTTTTCATGTCATCTATTACAGTGACTGATGGATGACTAATGACCCATGTTATGGGAAAACTTAATAGTTTATTACTACTCTGTTTGAATACCTTTAAAATCCCTTGTAGTGGAAAGTGGAATCAAGCTGTCTATAGTATAGATAGCTGCCTGTTAATGTAATTATCGACTTCAAAATTGATTTGACGAATAACAAACAGACTTGAATAAAAAAAATGTCAAGCTTTTTTTGACAAATTAATTATAGGTACAACGTACAAGATTCATATAGTATCTATATTAAGGATAATGTATCAAATGTACCATTGCCTAAGGTTTATATTTTAAAGTTCATATAACTACTAAAAAAAATGTAATTTGTACATTCTAATTCTAACTATTCATAAAAAATTAAATTGTTAATCAAGATTTGCCTCTTATGCTCTGAAATAAAATAGTAATTTAACTTGATACTAAGCATTTTTATACTTTATTCGCCAAAAAAAAAAAGCAATTTATACTTTAGAAGTGATAACAAAAAATATTTCAATGATCTTTATTTTATCATCTAAATAAAATTAATTTTTGTTAACTTTAAAATACAAATACCATTTTTTTTATTAAAAAATCATTTAAAAGCCACTTTTAAAACTAACATGTCCTTAAATATGTTGTGCATACAACTGGACCATTTTTTGGAAAGGCACTAATTAGCATTTGAATTTAATAGTCATGTATTGTTAGGATAAAACAGTTTTATATTGTTAACTAATAAAAATTAAGATTAATTTTTAAGATTGACATTATAAAATTCAATAAACTTATGATATTTAATTGTTTGTGATTAAATGGGAAAATAAATTTATTTTATAATTTCTAATACATAATTTATTTTCTCTTATAATTATTTTTAAGATGCCAAATTTAAATCTTTTAAAGTAATTTCAATTGGTTTATAATTTATTTAATTAACTTATAAGTTTGTTTGACCAAAATAGAGATATATGTTACATGAATTTATCCTACTAATTTATAGTATTTTTTCAAAATTTATTTAAAGTAATATTTGAACTTATAGTTTATTATTATTATTATTATTATTATTATTATTATTATTATTTATTTTTATCCTTCATATTCTATTAGAATTCTTCATTATCACTTGTTTAGTATTCTATTATTATTTTAAATTAAAATATTCGTTTAATATTACTCTATTTATTTTAATAATTACAGTAAATAAAATATTTACTTTTTAACAATAATCATAAGAGTTTAAAATTAAATAAAATGCTAATCTATATTTATTTAAAAAATATTGTTGATAAAATAGAAAATTATAGAAACATGCACTTTTATATTTATTTTATATTTATAAGTTAATTTAACAATTAATTTCATCCAATACTTTTATTTCAACAAATTAATTTAGAGTAAACCTCTGCTTTAGTCCTTGAAAGAGATAACATTAGAAATTCAGTCTTTGAAATTTTTTTCAGCTCAAATGATTTCTAAAAGTTTCCTTTGGTTGACACGTTTGACTTTCATTAATCTCAGTTTGTAATTCTGTTAAAAAAAATAGTAACCATATTAATGTTTTACTTGCTTTAGCGACTAAAACTAATCATAGGTTTTTTTCAAGCTCTTTCTTCTTCTTCTCCCTTTTTTTATATAAGTCATGATCAAATATTGTTGTTTGTTGAAGAAAATAAAAGAAAGAAAAAAAAATGTGATCATTATTAAGTGTGCCAACAAAGTATTTAATGTATCCAACCAAGGAAACTTATAAGGATCATTTTACTTGAAAAAAATCTTCTAGAGATCAATTTGTTAGCGTCTATGTCTTTCAGGACAAACATGAGGATTTACTCAATTAATTTAACATGTTTAAACTTTTAATTAGAAATAATTTTCAATAAGGTGTTTTGTCAAAACATAAATTTAGTTAAGTTGTTAACCATTATTAACTTGTCTCCTTAAAAAATTTAGTTTGATGAGTCGACCCATCCCCCTTGCTACAAGTATTTTTTGCCAAGTCAAAATGGGTCAGTGAGCTAAATAACACAATCCAACCTATCTTAAAAAATAGTGCGGAAAACAGATTGATTTGACGATTCAAGCCCATTTTATCAATGATAAAAACAGGTGTGTACTGCTGTAACACTCTTTTTTAATATCCTGTTCTTTCGTGTAAGTACTGTCAGACATTTTTAATCAATGAAATGTTGACCAAAAGAAAGAAAAAGATAAGTGTGATAAAAAAAATGTATTAAAAAAATATGTGAATAATAGTCATCATTGAAAATTAAGTAACAGAATAAAAATAGAAAATGAAAACGCATAAACCTTAAGAGAGAGAGAGAAAGGGATTGTAATTTATGATTGAAGAAGAATGGTCTATATATATTAATACCCAGTGTAGAGTAACTTCTCTTAGCCTTGTGAAGTTAACCTGATCCAGCCAACGGAAAATTTGTTGACAGATTTAGGCAAGCATAAGAGCTTGGAAGGAGAGGAAAAAGATGAAAAGGGGAATGAGAAATTGGTATTGGTAGAAACTAGAAACTAGAAATTAGAAACTAGAGTTTTCCCTGATCATGAGGGATTACTCCTCTGCTGAAAAGTTGAATGCGGGTGTCTCCAAGCTTGAGAGAGTAAGTGGCTTTCTTGTATTCAGCCCAAGTGAATGGTCGGAAGAGAGAGGGCCTCTGGGGTGTGACCATAATTGGGGGAGCAACAATGGTAGCATGCAGAGGTGGAGCCCCAAAATATGCTACTGACATTCTAGACTTGTATGAGTTCGTCATAGCCCTGTGTCTCACGCTTACAAATCTTCCATTTGTCATAACCTTAACACAACACAAAATCAATCACTTCCATTCTCTTGTGTACCAAACTTGAATGCTAATTTGTCACCATGCTTTTATTCTTCAACCAATCCTCATTTTTCCAACATTCATCAAATTCTCATTTTATACCATTAAAATATAAATACACACCATCTCTTAAATTTGAAATAACACTTAATTATCAATTTTATTATTCAACTTTTATTATTTTATAAATTTTATCACTCAAATTTCATTCTTATAAATTTTATTATTCAAATTTTTAATTTTTATAAATTTTATCAATACTAATGTGTTACTAAATTAAAAATTTAATTTCTATGAGATGTCGTCATTTTATTATAAATATAATGATAAAATATATAAAAATTAAAAAATATAATAATAAATTGCAAAAATTAAATAATACGATAATAAAATACACATGAAAAAAAGTTGAATAATAAAATGTGTGAAAATTATGAACTTTTATGATAGAATTTATAAAAAAAAAATTAAATGATAAAGTTTATGAAAAGATGACAATTGAATGATAAAATATACAATTAAGCCTATTAATAAATATCATATTTTAAAACACATTTTAATAAACATAAAATTAAATTATGTTCATATTTATCAAATATTGAATAATTAGATATTTAAATATTAAAAATTTAGATATTCTGTTTATTATCATACACTTATTATCTCTTCTATCTCACTTTTACACTAATATTCTTAATATTTTTATTTTTTATTACATCATTTGTTACATATAAATTTTTTTTCTCTTTCTTTCATTTTTTATTATATCTATACACCTTGTATTTGTGCATGGTTTGATTAGGGTGGTTTTAGAGAGAAAAAACTGCTAGATGAAAAAGAAGTGTGACAGTTTCAACTTTTTTATTATTTGGGAAGAAAGAAAAGTTTGGTGAGATTAATAATAAAAATATTTTTTCCTAAACTTTTTTTTTTTATTGAAGGCAAAGACAAGTATATATTGACGAAAATAATAAGTGTCCATTTGTTTCAATTGATATGATATAGGATAAATTTAAAGTATGTGGTTTCATATGATTTATGTCTGTCTTCACCATTTTATCTCTATAAATAATTTTTTAGAAAATCTTTACAAGTAAAATTGATTATTCAATTGGTCAAATGTGTTATATAATTGATTATATAATATATTTAATTGATTATTCAATTGTAATAATCGATTAAATACTATTATATAATTAATTATTTCAAATTCTATCTTTTTATTTTGCTCAAACCAAATAATTTTAAAATATTATTTATATTTTATTTTTTATCAATTTTTTAAACCATACAATTTAATATTTTACTTATTTCTTTTTTTTTTAAATTATCTCTTTTCTATTTTCATCTACTCTATTTTTCTTTTCCCAACTAATCAAAACAAAAGTAAAA
>JAMLFT010011874.1:0-10786 GCA_026544285.1 Pachyrhizus erosus | reverse complement strand
TTTATAAAAATAAATAAATATTTGGTGAAGAAAAATATAAGAACAGGAAGAGAAAAATATAAAAGGATTTGTAAAAATTTTGGAAAAATTTTAGACATTAAAATAAGAACTTTAAAAATATGAAAAAGAAAGAAATCAGAAAAAAAAAACCTGGTTGGGATTCGAACACAAGACCAAGGGGAGGAAGGAAAAGCGTTGGATAGCTGGGCTACGCGTCCGGTACAAAAATAAGGCTCAAAATAAAATACAAGAACTTTAGGTAAGAATTAAATAGGAAAATAAAATAGCAGAAAATAGAAAAAAGGGTAAGGTAGATTTGAACCCATGTCTCTTTTGGAAGGCGCTGAAGAGAGAAGGACAAAGTTGTTATCAGATCGTTAGGCCCGTCACTGGGAAAATAAGCAACCAAATTGCTTATATCCTTTGTCAAAAACCATAGGCCATGATTGAAGCTGCTAACGGAGCTTTCCACACCTCGAGCTTCCTCCCCTGCCTCTACCTCCTGCAAGCCTACACCTCTCCTGTCTATGTAGTTGCCTTCGCCCATCGCTTAGGAATAAAAATAATCAAAGCAAGGTAGGTAGGGAACATTATAAATAGAAAACAAAAGAGACAAAGCATAGAAAATTGTGCAAACAAATTCACCTTAAATTCGAAGCTATTTTGCCAAAATTCATGCCTAGAAAGCATTGTCGTGTTCTAAGCTTTCTTTTGGTACCAGAAATTAAGAAAATGAAAGGAAGAATTGCGTTTTAGCTTGGTTGTCAGACCTTCGCAGGCAACCAATCCCAACTCACCAAAAAATCAAATTTTAGTTATGAGGAATCGTTTATTCTTCAATTTCTTTTTATAAATTTGTTTCTTATTATGTTAATTATATTTTAGGACCTTAAATCATCCAAAACAAATAAGAAATAGGAAAATTCAAAATTTGAAAACCCCTTTGACAGCCAAGGATTTTCTGCCATTACAAAATATAGAAATTCTTCAGTTAACTGGTAATTAGACTATTTTTCAAATTGGAAATGCTTTTTGGAAGGTAATGAATTAAAAATAAGCTCAAACTAATGTAGATTAATGAAAAATTAAAGAAGAAACAAAAGGAGGAAGAAGACGACGAAATGGGTAAAAATAGTACAACAGTGGAGTTAGAATAGTAAAATAGAGGGTGAAAACAGTAAGATAAAGGGTGCAAATAGTAACACAGGGGGAGTGAAAATAGTAAGACAAGGGGTGCCAATAATAGCACAAAGGGGGGTAAGAATAGTAGAAAAATGAGAAATGGGAAAGAGAAAATTAAAGAGAGAAAAAAAAATAACTATAAAAAATTTATGATAAGAAGATTTTATCCTTTTTCTTGCTATTCTGATTATAAACACTGTTACATTGTTTGGAAATTTATTTAATCAGTGATATTATAATTCTACGTTGTACGATGATGCTTGTGTGTACTTATTTTCTCTTATGATAGTAGAGAAGTCTTTATGTATTATGAAACTGTCTCAAGTAGGTAGCAACTAGGTAAATAACTCTAGGATAGAAGATGAGATATGAAAATATGACAATTTCAGAATTTGCTCAATTAGAGGTAGAATGAAACTTGAGTGATGATCATTTAATTGATGTGAAAGAAAGCCATCACACAGATGTGCCTCTAAGCTCAAAACTAGTACAACAAAGCAATTGATGAATGGAAGAGAGGAGAAAAGGATGAATAAAAAACCTAACGAGTGAGAACCAAGAATGGAGATCACAGGTTGATCACAAACGGTACCTAAGGAATGTACGTAAGCTCTGGTGAGCCCTTGAGGGTAGATAAGGTGCCAAGTTGCCAACCGCACGGAGTAAAAAGGGTGTCACGAAATCGATTTCACGTCCTTGATAAAGTGAAGCATTACCAAGATTCAGTTGATAGTATCCTAGAAGAAATACCAAGTAGGATATGTACACCTGATCAACAACCCAAAATGCAGACTTTGATTGTTATTGACATACCCCAATTAAGCACGATACGATGAGATGAAAGTATGCAATAACTAGAAATGATATATATGTATGTGTGTGATTAAGGATAGATGAGTCACTCTTACACCCACTACCTTTTAGATACCACAGCTGACAAATTTCATCCTCTGTTTCACCTAACAATCATACCATTCGAAAGATGATGGACCCATGAATCATTGGTTGGAGATGACACCTTCACAGTTTATGTGAGATTTGCATTTAGGTCTCCTAATGCCATACCTCCTTGGTAATTTTCTCACACAGACCTCCTTGTCATCCTAATGCAAATGTTTCCACCTAAATACACTAAGGTCCCACCTGATGTTCCTACAACTCCTAAATGTGCCCAACTCTCTCCAAATCCAAATTCTTCTACCAACTAGACCCCAGTCAAAGCTAATAATCAAGAAGGAAGGGAAGAATCACTAGAGGAAGAAGACCCCTCGGAGTGTTTTGACTAAAAATCGCTCAAGAGATTTGAAGCTAATACCATATCTAGTTTATCTATTTTTGAGTTGATGTAATAAAGCATAGTCAATGTTTCAGAGATGTAATATATATACATTTGTACTTTGACCCTTTTTAATATATGTCAGATTGAGATTTGATGTTTAACTATAAGTTGCATGAATGTTATAGTAATAATTAGGTATTCTCAAATTGGAACTCCCTAACATTTAGACTTTTAAATTTTATTAGATTGATTCACAATTGAAAATAAAACACTTGGCAAATATTTAATTAAATTAGATAAATGAAAAATGAGTTACATGTAGTTGGTATTAGAGAATTTCGTCATATCAACCTTGTGGTAGAGACCTAAAAGAATAAGTGGAGATGACTATGCCTACACTACTTGGGCATAGTGTAAAAATGTTTGATGACACATTGATTAATATAATTGTGTGAACAACTTGATTGAACCTAACATTGTACATACTAGATGACACAGTTGGGCAAAAATTTTTTATTTGGAATGTCAGATAAAACACTTGGGATAAAATAGTAATTTTGGGTCATATGTTGTATTATCAGGAATCAATGGCAAGACAACCACCAAGCAACAACGCACACCGATTATTGGAAAGTATGACTCAAGTCCTAGAACTCATAACTCAAGATTGAAATGAGGAACCTGTAGAATATAGTGGATTAACAGTGTTCAAGAGAAATGACCCACCTAAATTCAACTATTCCTTCAACCTAAAGGAGCCTAAAACTGGGTCACGGAAATTGAGAAGATTTTTGCAGCAATGTTGTGTGTAGAATAACATAAGGTAAGTTTTGCTACTTTTATATTTACTAGCGAAGCAGAAAATTGGTGGCGAATAGTCAAACTCACACTTCCTAGAATTAGCCCTGTTATACCTTGGGAGATTTTTAAACAGAAGTTCTTGGACAAATATTTCCCCGCTGACTTCAGAAAAAGAAAAGCCAAAGAATTCTTGGAGTTGAAACAAGGAAGCATGACTGTAGGAGAATACGCGGCAAAGTATGATGAATTATTAAAATATTAGCCATACTTTAGAGCTGAAAATGGGCAGGCAATCTACTCACAATTTGAAAATTGGTTGCGGGCTAACATAAAGCAAGTTGTGGAATACCTCTAGATAACTGACTTTCCTACCCTAGTCAATAAGTATAGGATTTATGAAGAAGACATCAATGTCAAGAAAGCACAATGGAGAATTGGAGGACAACAAAAACATCCTAAAAAAACTTTTGATCACCAATAAACTCTTAAATATACTATATGATTCATGTGCTACTCATTCTTTCATATCTCTTGAATGTGCCAAATATTTATCATTGTCTATGACTCTATTATCATATGTGTTAACTGTAAATAGTCCTACTAATAAGCCTGTAATTACCAACTTAGCCTGTACAAATTGTCTAGTGATGCCAGAAAGTTCAAGCTTTCTTATTAACTTAATTTATCCAATGTAGACATCGTGATATGAATGGATTGGCTATCCTCCAACCATGTTACCTTAGATTGTCCTCATAAAATCCTAAATTTTAACACCCCAAACTAAAATAGTCACAAGCTCTTGATCTATAAGCCTAATGAATCTAAGGACAAAAAGAGAAGAAATTTCCAATTTTTCATGGCGTTATTCTCAATAAAAGCAAGAGTTAAGATAGATGTCAATAGGCTACCAGTTGTGAGCGAATTTCTAGAAGTCTTCCTTAAAGACATGTTAGAGTTACCACTTGAGTGGGAAGTAAAATTTGCCATAAACTCATTCCTTATTCGATTCCAATCTCTATTGCTCCATATAAAATGTCACTGAAGGAGTTGCAGAAGTCAAAAGTCAGTTAGAAGAACTGTTGGACAAGAAGTTCATCAGACCTAGTGTGTCACCTTGGGAGCTCTAGTGTTATTAGTTAATAAGAAAGATGGAAGCATGCAATTATGCATAAATTATCGCCAACTGAATAAAGTCACTATAAAGAATAAGTATCCACTCCCCAAAATTGATGAGCTCATGGATCAGTTGAAGGGAGCTCAAGTATTCTCCAAGATCAATCTGCGATCAAGGTACCATTAGATTCTGGTGTAGAAGGAAAACATTCTCAAGACTGCCTTTCGTATACGATATGGACACTATGAATATCTAGTCATGTCCATCGAGTTAACTAATGCCCCTACTATATTCAAGGATTACATGAATCAAACCTTCCAAGAATACCTAGACCAATTCGTGGTGTTATTCATAGATGATATCTTGATTTATTCAAAGAGCCACGAAGAACATGTAGAGCATGTGAGGATGTGTTGCAGATTTTGAAGGAACGCCAATTATACACAAAACTCTTTGAATGTGAGTTCTAGCTAGAAGAAGTAAGTTTCTTAGGACATGTGGTGTCTAAAGAATGAATTGCGATAGACCTAGCCAAAGTAAAGGTAGTTATGCAATGGAATCCTCTGACAATTGTCACAAAGATCAAAAGTTTCTTAGGCCTAGCACGCTACTATAGGAAATTCATTAAAGGATTTTCTAAATTAGCTTTACTTCTAACCAAGTTAACAAGAAAGGTTCAAGCTTTACATTGGGATCAGACATGCAAGGACAATTTCCAAGAACTATAGAAAAGACTGACCATTGCACCAATACTAACTCTGCCAAATCATGAGAAGAAATTTGACGTCTACTGTGATGCTTCACACCAAGGCTTGGGTTGCGTGCTGATGTAGGAAGGAAGAGTTGTTGCTTGCGCTTTAAGACAACTGATACCTTATGAAGGAAATTATCCAACCCATGACTTGGAACTCACTACTGTAGTTTTTACGCTAAAAATTTGGAGACATTGCCTCTACAAAGCCAGATTTGAAGTCTTTAGCGACCATAAAAGCTTACAATACCTATTTGATTAGAATGAGCTAAATATTTGGTAGAAAAGGTGGATGGAATTTATAAAAGATTTTGATTTCGAACTATCCTACCACCCAAGCATAGCAAACATGGTAGCCGATGTCCTTAGTAGAAAGTCACTACATTTATCTACTATGATGGCTAAAGAATTAAAGTTCATTGAAGAATTTAGGAATCTTGACTTAGCAGTTGAAGTTTTCCCTGAGAGTATATACTTAGAAACTTTGACTATTACTAATGAATTTTTAGAACAAGTCAAGATAGGACAATACGAGGATCAAACCCGACAAGAGAAATTGGAAGTAGTAGATGGAAGTGGAGAAGAGAAATTCCAATTAGGTGCTAATAGGGATAATAAGGATCAATGGAAGGATCTACATTCCCCACAACGAGGAAATGAGAAAGATAATCTTGGAAGAAGCACACAAAAGTAAACTTAGTTTCCAGCTAAGCACGACAAAAATTTCTCAAGACCTAAAGAAAAGCTTTTGGTGGCAAGGAATGAAAAGAAATGTAACAAGATTTGTCCTAGTTTGTCTAACATGCTAGAAAGCTAAGGTAGAGCACCAAAAACTTTATAGACATCTCCAACCTTTGAATGTCCCAACATGGAAGTGGGATACGATTTTCATGGACTTTGTGACTAGATTACCATGAACCCCTACTAGACATGACACGATATGGGTAATTCAAGATTGCTTGACAAAATATGCACATTTCTTACCCATAAATATCTTATATTTGCTCAAAAAATTGACCCAATTATAACCCAAGGAGATAGTTAGACTACATAAAATTCCTTTAAGTATAATATTGAATCGAGATCCCCGATTTAGTTATATATTTTGGGGGAAACTCACAAGAAGCATTGGGATCAAAGTTGAGACTCAGCTCTAATTACCACCCTTAGACGGATGGACAAACGGAGAGAACAATTCAATCGTTAGAAGATTTGTCAAGGACTTGCGTGATGGAACAACAAGGAAGGTGGAATGACTTTTTACCTTTGGTAGAATTCACTAACAACAATAGTTTTCACGCACGTATAGGTTTCATACCCTATAAGAAAATATATGGAAGGAGATTCAAAACACCTTTGTGTTGGTTTGAAACTTGAGACTCGTTGCTTTTAAAACTAGAAATGTTACAACAAACTACTGAGAAGGTAAAGGTCATTCGAGATAAGCTAAAGGCTATTCAAAATCGACAAAAGAGTTACTATGACAAAAGAAGGAAGTCGTTAGAATTTCAGGCAGAAGAGCACGTTTTCCAAAAAGTAACCCCTACAACTGGTGTAGGTAGAGCCCTCAAGTCTCAAAACCTAACGCCAAAATTCAAAGGACCCAATTAAATCCTGAAAAACATTGGTCTGGTTACTTATCAAAAAGTCTTACCTCCCAACTTAGCCAATTTGCATAATGTGTTCCATGTATCACAGCTTAGAAAGTATATCCCTGATCCTTCCCACGTGATTAAACCTGATGATGTGTCAATTATAAAAAATTTGACTTGATATTTTTCCTGTAAGGATCGACATTCAAAGAATAAAACAACTTAGAAATAGGAACATTAGCTTAGTCAAAGTAATTTGCAGTCCAACAGACAAAAGTGATGCCACTTGGAAGTTAAAAAGTAGGATAAAGGAATTATATCCCCATATGTTTTAGAAATACAAATTTCAGGGACAAAATTTATTTAAGGGGGACAGAATTGTAACATCCTATATTAAAATAAATAAATTATATTCAAGAAAATAGCCTTGAATTAGAAATTTAAACTTTCTTTTGAAATATTTTATTTATTTGAGATTAGAATTTAAATTTAGAAGAAATATTATTTAAATTTAGGACATAATCTAATTTAGAGTTAAGAGATTATGATTAGTTGAGATTAATAATTTTTAGATAAATAGCTTTAATAAATTAAAAAATAAATATAAATATATATATATGTAAGAAAATTTCAATTTTGAAATAAAAGATATAAAATAGATTAGTAAGTTATAAAAATCAATAGAAGTAAAAGAAAAGATTAGAAATAAGAAGATAAAAATATAAAATAACAATCTAAATTGTTTAAAAAAATTTAAATTTTATAATTAGATATACAATTACAATAAATATATTTATAAAAATAAATAAATATTTTGGTGAAAGAAATTATAAGAACAAGAAGGATAAAAAATAAAAGAATTTATAGAAATTTTAGAAAAAATTTAGAAATTAAAATAAGAACTTTAAAATATAAAAAAGAAAATAAAAAAATAGAAAAAAAGAAAGAAATCTAAAAAAAAAAAAAACTTGGCTAGGATTCGAACCCAAGACCAAGGGGTGGGAGGAAAAGCGTTGGACAAGTTGGGCTAGGATCTTGGACAGAAGTAAGGCCTAGAATGAAACACAAGAGCTATAAGTAAGAATTAAATAGGAAAATGAAAGAGCAGAGAATGCAAAAAGAGATGGTATGGATTCAAACCCATGTCCCTTTTAGAATGCGTTAAAGAGAGGAAGAAGAGTTATCATTAGACAACTAGGTCCATTGCTGGAAAAATAATTAAACAAATTGCTTATATCCTTTCTCAAAAACCATAGGCTATCTTTGAAGCTGCTGACGGAGCTTTTTGCACCTCGAGCTTCCTCCCTTGCCTTTGCCACTTACAAGCCTACACTTCTGTCGTCTGCGTAGCTGCCTTCACTTATAACCGAGGAATAAAAATAATCAAAGCAAGGACGGTAGGGAACATTATAAATAAAAAATGAAAGAGACAAAGAATAGAAAAATTGTGCAAACAAATTCACCTCGAATCCGAACCTGGTTTGCCAAAATTCTTGCCCAAAAAGCTTTGTCATGTGCTAAGTTTTCTTCTTGTACCAGAAACTAAGAAAAGGGAAGGAAGAATCACATCTTATCTTAGTCGTCAAAACTTTGCCAAAAATCAATCCCAACTCGCCAGAAAATTGAATTTCATGTAGGAGGAATTGTTTATTCTTGAATTTCTTTTTGCAAATTTTTTTTTTGATTATGTTAATCATATTTTAGCACCTTAAATCGTCCAAAAATACCAAGAATTAGAAAATTTTGAAATTTGAAAACCCCATTGGTAGCCATCGATTTTCTGCCATTATAGACATATAAATTAATTACTTAACTGGTAGTTAAACTTTGTTGCAAATTGGAAATGCTTTCTAAAAGTTAATAAATTAAAAATAAACTCAAAATAATAAAGATTAATGAAAAGTTGAAGTAGATACAAAAGAAGGAGGAAGAAGACGACGAAGGGGTGAAAATAGTAATACAAAGGGGGTGAATACAGTAAAATCGGGGTGTGAATAGTAACACATGGGAAGTGAGAATAGTAAGACAGGAGGTGCCAATAATAGCATCGAGGGGGTTGAGAATGTAAAATAGGAGGTGAGAATAGTAACAGAATAAGAGAAATAAGAAAATAATATGTTACCCTTTTCCTTGCTCTTCTTATTATAAACATTATTACATTATTTGGAAATTTTATTTAATCAATGATATTATTATTTCTACGTTATACGATGATGCTTGTGTGTACTCATTTTCTCTATTGATAGTAGAGAAGTCCTTATGTATTATGAAACTGTCTCAAGTAGACAATAACTAGCTAAATAACCCTAGGATAGAAGATGAGATATGAAAATGTGACAATTTCAAAATTTGTTCAGACAGAGGTAGAATGAAACTTAAGTGATGATCGCTTAATTGATGTGAAAGAAAGTCATCACAAGGATGTGCCTCTAGCTAAAAAATAGTACCACAAAGAAATTGATGAATGGAAGAAAGGAGAGAATGATGCATCAAAAACCTAATGAGTAAGAACTAAGAATGGAAATTGCATACATTGACCACAAAGGGTATTTGAGAAATGTACACAAGCTTTAGTCAATCCATAGGGCTAGATAAGGTGTCAAGTTGTGTACTGCTCGAAGTAAAGACGGTGTCACGGAACCGGCTTGGTGCTCGTGACAAAGCGGAGCATTACTAAGATTCAGTTGAGAGTATCCTAGACCGAGTACCACGTAGGATATGTGCTCACGATCGTCGACCCAAAATACATACTTGAACTATTATTGATACGCTCATGTAAGTCCTCCCGAAAATAGTGGTGTTGGAGGCTATGAAGAGCCCAAAATGATTAGAACCTTAATTAAGCATGATATGATGAGATGAAAGTATGTGATAGTTAGGAATGATATATATACATATGTGTGCTCAATGATAGATGACTCACTCCTACACCCATTACCTTTCAAATACCAATGGCAGAAGAATTGTATCCTCTGTTTCACCTAACAGTCATACCATTAGGAGGATGATGGACCCATGACCCATTGGTTGGAGATGACACCTTCACCGAACTGTATCCTCTGTTTCACCTAACAGTCATACGCTAGAGTCCCACCTAATGTTCCTGCAACTCCCAAACGTGCCCAACCCTCTCCAAATCCAAATTCTTCTACAAGTTTGGCCCCAGTCGGAGCTAATAATCAAGAAGGAAGGGAAGAATCACTAGAGGAAGAAGACCCTTCTAAGTGTTCTGACTAAAAATTGTTGAGGGGATTAGAAACTAATACCATATCTACTTTATCCATTTTTGAGTTGATGTATTAAAGCATAGTCAATGTTTTGGAGATGTATTATATATAGTTGTACTTTGACCCTTCTCAATATATGTCAGATTGAGTTTTGATGTTTAATTGTAAGTTACATGAAAGTTATAGTAATAATTAGGTGTTCTCAAATTGTAACTTCCTGACATTTAGAGTTTTAAATTTTATTTGATTAATTCACAATTGAAAATAAAAATACTTGGTAAAAATTTTATTAAATTAGATAAATGAAAAAGGGCATTATAGTTATCCTTCGTAGTCTCCAAGGTTCAATTCAATAAAATAATAACAACAACCAAAAATTAACAAAAAATTTCATTAACACAATACATACATCATATTATCAGGTAAGGTCTCTCTATAAGGTTTGATCCCTAAAATAAGTCAATAAATTATTAATTTCTAACCACTAATTATTAATTTATCAAATATAATTAATAACGCGCATATATCAACACCTTATAGTAGAGTTCATTATCATGTTTAGACAATAATAAACATTTACTACAATTTATTTCCACTATCTAATATGATTTTCTATTTAGTTTTAGTTAGATATTGTAACATTTTGCTTTTAATATAACGAAGTTATAGTTTTAAATTAGAAATTTATCCTTCACTATTTTAGTATTAGTTCAATTATGGTTTATAATTCTAAATTTTATGAGAAATATTATCTAAGAGATAATGTGGAGAGAGAGAATTAAAATTAATCAAGTTCAAAGATTTGGGTGTAGACAAATTTTAAAAATAATATAAATCAAT
>JAMLFT010011873.1:0-10787 GCA_026544285.1 Pachyrhizus erosus | reverse complement strand
ATCTTTCTATTTTTTATTTTTGAAAAATTATTTAAATATTATAATCAAAACAAATATCTTTATTATAAATAAAGAAGTTTGAATGAAAAAATTTTATTCAATCGAACAGGAATAAGAAATACAAAAGTCAAACTAGAATAAAATTATCCTAATTTTAAGTAAAGTGGAAATAAATTGAATATTTACAAATAAAAGAGTTTGGTTAAGGAAATTTAAGAATGAATTTTTCATCACCTGTTGTGTCCCACTAATTTAATTAGATGTATAATTAATTTTGACATACCCAAATCTTTAAAAATTATATATAATGTATTTTGATAATGAATTTAAATTATTCTTCAAATTGTCACAAACCATTTTAATAAACTGTAATTTTTTTTCCTGTAAAAGTATACTTTTTTAAAATTAATTTTTTTAACAATCTTAATTTTTTATTGATATAAATAATTAATATTAAGCAAAATTTGTATTAAAAAAAAAAATCTTTACAGTTAGTTCTATATATTGTGAATGTTTTTGTCTTAAACAACTTAGAATAATGATATATCAATTTTTTAGTAACACCATCAGTTCTCTTTGTCTCTATCTTCATATTATATTATATGATATTTTTACTTCAATTTTTTCTTTTCTCTATGTTTAAATGAATGAACAAATTAATCTTTCATGTAAAAAATTCTTGTGATCTAAAAAGAAAAGCTAGACAAAAAAACTCTAACAAAAGAGAAAAGATCCCGATCATTGTTTCTGGTAACACAACACATAGTTATCGTCAAACTATAGCAGCTGGAACTAACTGCATTGTACAAATTACCATGATGAAATACTAATATGAATAAAACTGGTCCTGGAAAGAAAAACAAAAATATCTGGAGTTGTGATATTTGCACACTATTTCATACACCAACACTTTCTAGGAAATTGACGGTCTCTTTGCTCCTCCATGCAGCGGAGAGGATCGACTCAAATTCCAGGTCAGATCCAAAAAAGCAACAATAATAAAAATATACAAATAGGATTATGTTATTTACTATATTTAATACGTCTTAGCATAAAATATTAATTCCCTATTGATCATATCGGTATTATTTATTTGTCATTCGCCGATGATGATCTGTATTTGGAATTCGTCAGGGAAGATATAGTGACTCGCACGGCAATGAAACTTACTTTCGATAAATAATAAACAAATAATACCAGCTGATCTCCAACCACGTGATTTTTAATTGACGCCATGTTAATCTTCAATATTTTTCTTATTTTGATGTAGAGTATAGTCTACCAAATTTAGTTATAAAATGCGACGAGTTTCACAAGCTTTAAGCACACAATATTGCATCTCCCAAAATCAACCTATCTATATTAATATTCATGGCTTCTCTATATCCTCCACTCTTTTCCATCGCAACCAATGCTTCCTCCCCAGCCACCGGAACCCACCTTCCTACCTCTCCTTCCATGCCCTTATTCAGAAATCACAATTCCAATGCCCCAAAAGTTGTAAAGCCAAGAGTGTTATGCAAAGCCTCAAAGGGTAGTGACCCAGAAAACCATTCGATAAAAAACATCAACAAAGACACTCAAGAAGAGGCCTTTATGTTTGACAGAAGAAATATCCTCATTAGCCTAGGAGGCCTTTATGGTACCCTAAGCAATGATTCACTGTCCCTTGCAGCCCCTATCTCCCCTCCAAAGCTAACCAAATGTGGTCCACCTGACCTTCCCTCTGGCGCCAAACCTACTAACTGTTGCCCTCCAATTTCCTCAAAGATCATAGACTTCACACTTCCAATCAACCCCCGAGTTAAGGTCAGACCCGCTGCTCATTTGGTAGATTCCACCTACCTCCGAAATTACGAAGAAGCCCTTCGTCGCATGAAAGCCCTACCTGCCAATGATCCACGCAACTTCACCCAACAAGCTAACATCCATTGTGCTTATTGTGATGGCGCTTATCATCAAGTTGGGTTCCCTTCCCTTGACTTCCAAGTTCATGGCTCTTGGCTCTTCTTTCCCTTCCACCGTTGGTACCTCTACTTCTATGAAAAAATCTTGGGAAGCTTGATCAAAGACCTTGACCCAAATTTTGCCCTTCCATTTTGGAACTGGGATTCTCCCAACGGCATGCCAATGCCTGCCATCTACACAGACCCTAAATCACCACTTTACGACTCCCTTCGAAACGTAAATCATAAACCACCAAAACTCGTTGACCTTGACTATAATGGCATTGAAGACCAATCCTCAACTCAACAGCAAATATCAACCAACCTCAACACCATGTACCGGCAACTTGTGTCAAGCTCAAAGACTCCAACGCTCTTCTTCGGTAGCCCTTACCGTGCAGGTGAGGATAGTGATCCTGGTGGTGGCACTGTGGAGAGCATTCCTCATGGTTCTGTTCATGCATGGACTGGTGATAACACGCAACCTAACTTTGAGGACATGGGGACTCTCTATTCTGCGGCTAGAGACCCTATTTTCTATTCTCACCATGCCAATGTGGATAGGATGTGGTCTATATGGAAAACGCTTGGTGGAAAGAGAAGTGATGTCAAAGACCCTGATTGGTTGGAATCTGGGTTTCTTTTTTACGATGAGAATAAGAACCTAGTGCGTGTCAAGGTGAAAGATTGCCTTGATACTAGAAGGCTTGGATATGTTTACCAAGATGTTGATGTTCCGTGGTTAGAAGCTAAGCCTACACCGCGTTTTCGAAGAGCAATTGCAAAGAGTTTTGGGGCTGGTGCAGCACTGGCTGCTGAGACTTCCAAAGAAACTAAAACTACCAAGTTCCCTGTGGTTTTGGATTCAAGTGTGAGTGCTGTTGTGAAGAGACAAAAGAAGGGTAGGAATGAGAAGGAAAAGGATGAGGAAGAGGAGGTGTTGGTGATTGAAGGGATTGAGTTTGAGAGGGACTTGGCTGTGAAGTTTGATGTGTATATTAATGACGAAGATGATGTGCCGGGTGGACCAAGTAAAACTGAGTTTGCGGGAAGCTTTGTGAATGTGCCTCATAAGCACAAGCACAAACATGGCAAGATGAAGACTAACTTGAGGCTTGGGATAACGGAGTTGTTGGAGGATTTGGGTGCTGAAGATGATGAGCACGTGGTGGTGACTTTGGTGCCAAAGTTTGGGAAGGGGCATGTCATCGTTGGAGGGATCAAGATAGAGTTTCACAAGTGAGGATGACGATAGTTGGATTGAAAAAGTTTGATTAAAAGCAATACGTGCTTGTTTCACTGTTCATGACGAGGAGGTTTGCACTAGGTTTGAAAAATAATGGTTGTACACCCAAATGCTAAAATAGAGGGAAGTATACATAGAATAGATAATATAATTTGATTGAAAGAGTGAAAAATAAAATAATATTTCTTACGTGTTAATGAAATATATAAAATGATTGAACGTTGATATCATTACTCATACTTGCTAAGTTTTTTTTTTTTTTTTTTGTTTACCAATAATTGAAGTTTTCAGTCCTTAAATGGCCTCGTACCGTGTAGCACTTTTCTTGAAAGGGATCTTTCTGATTAAGGTGCTAGTTATTAATTATATACTATGTTAGACCACTTCAAACAATAAGAAAAAGCAAAAAAAAAAAAAAAAAACTCTTTTGAATAAGTACAAAGCAGTGTATAATTCCTAAAAAACAAAACCAGTGTATTAAAAAAATAATAATATTTAAATATCTCATTATCATAAATATTTTATCAATATTTCTAATACCATGATTCCACGCAAGTGTAACCCTTGAGAAATAGCAAGCAATTCAGCATCCAAGCTTGTAGTATAGACACAAAAACTAGTATAAACAAGGATCCAATTACCCAAGGTATCACGAATCAGCCCACCGATACCAGCATTCCCTGGATTCCATAAGGAGCTGCCATCCGTGTTGAGTTTGAAGCTGAAATCAACTGGAGGAGACCAACAGACCATGCAAGGAGGAAGATTTGACGAAGATTGGTGCATTTCTGCATGAATGGTACGAAGAAGAGATTTAACTTAATCGATGACAAGCCAAGATGGCCACACTTCATCATTAAAGATCTCAGCATTTCTAGATAGCTAAATAAACCAGCAACAAATAGCAAACTTGTGACTGTGAGAGGCATTAAGGTTCTGAAAGATCCATTCCTCAACATCCTGAGTAAAGAAATCAGGAGGAATGACGTCAAACAGCAGCTGCCAAACTGATGTAGCCTTAGAGCAATCGCGAAGAGAATTCTCCTGAGCCAAGCCGCACCTGTGACAGGAAAAATCAAAGGTAATATGACGGTTAAAACGAAAGCTATTGGTTGGAAGGTTCCCATGACCCAATAACCAGAAAAAAGTGTTTAATATTTGCTGGAATACGTGACTCCCAGACCCAAGGTCAGATTTTTTTGTGAGCAAGCTGAGTAGCAGGTTCACCAATAAGCAGACTTGGTGGTGTACTCTCCTGAAGAATTGTCCCCCCAAATGATAACATCCTCCTCCGAATCACTAATAAAAACACTCTTCATTTGAAGCCGGTTAGTGTTAGGAATATGAGTAAACAGATGAGACCAGCACCACACACCATTATCAATAATATCCTTGATCATAAGGTGAGAATCATAGATGTTAACAGAATCCACAGAATTATTGAAAGCGGTGTCATTAAGCCAAGTATCAAACCACAAGGATATGTGACCCTTACCAACACGATACTTAAAACCAGCTTTAAGATCATGAACCGCTTTCATAATGGATTGCCAAGTAAAGAATGCACCAGGTTTAACCTTCACGTTAAAAATAAACGTCACCTTCAAACACTTGGTAGAAAGAACTTGAACCCACAATTTGTTCTGATGATGATGAAGCTCCCAAATATGCTTGCCAAGGAGGGCTATATTAGCTTCCCAAGCTCTACGCACACCAAGATCACCAGCATTCTTGGTTTGAGTTATTTTATCCCAGCTCACCCAGTGACAGGAGTATTTATTCCAAATGAAACCACGCACCAGCTTATCAATACTATCACATGACGCCTTCAGGAAGCCAAAAATTCTGCATGTTATAAGTTGGCATCGAAGTAAGAACAGATTTAGCCAAAGTAACACGCCCTGCTCTACTCAAAAGCTTACTTTTCCATCCTGCAAGCCTTCCATTTATTCTATCCAATATATGAGCAAAATTAGCATAAGTGACACGCCCTCTCAATAAAGGAAATCGAAGATACTTCCCTAAATTACCAGTATGACCATACCCATAATAGTGTGAAAGTTTTCTATTTTTGGGCGATGAGTATTGGAGGACACATGAAATTTAGACTTGTGGACATTGATCTTTAGCCCAGAAGCTAAGCAAAAAGAATCAAGGGCCTGTTTAATAAGATGAACTAGGCTAGATTTAACTTCAGCAAAGTGGAGGCAATCGTTAGCAAAAAAATAAGTGAGAAATCCTAGGGCAATCCTTAGAGACTTTAATAGGAAGCCAACAGCCCTGCTGAACTTTTTCTTGGATAAGTAAGGTAAGCTTTTTCATACAAAGAACAAAAAGGTAAGGAGACATAGGAGTAGTTTAAAACGTAAAGCTATCCATTTTTTCACCATTCCACTTTAAAGCCAAACTAGAAGCAGTGACATAGTTCCTGATAAGCATGACAATCGAAGGCGGAAAACTAAAGTCCTGAAGGGTGATTTTGAAAATCTCAATTTATTCTATCATACGCCTTTTCAAAATAATCTTGAAGAGAATGAAACCTTTCTTATCCTTTTTCTTTTTATACAATAAATGAGCAATCTATTGGGCAAATTATAAATATTAATGAGCAATTATAATAACATCTAACTTAAGAGATTGGATCAATTATAAGTATCACGGTTTTAAAACTTAAAGCTAGCATATCACAAATTTTAAGAATAACAATTATCATAAAGAAAATTAACAGTTTTTAAGGACATAACTGTTAACCTTGTTTTAATGTTTATGGTTTACGATTAGTTTTTAAAATATTAGTATTAATTGATCATATATATTAATATTAATCGAATAATTTATACAAGCTCTCTTGAATTGAGAAGATAATGCAGATTCAAAAGTAAACAACAGATTAAATTAATATGCAGATTCTCATACTTGAATCTTTATACAAATTTGAAATTTTTTTTCGGAGTCCTGAATCCTATCTGTTATTCAATTTTTATAGGAGCATTTTTTTTAAAAAGAAAAGGAACTTAAGAAACTTTTGGTTTTTTTAACTTTATGTATACACCTATCTATAAGAACTTTAAAAAAAAATGCAAGGAGTTCAATTTGACATTAACTTAACCTAATTAAGCAATATTTCTTACTAAGATAAATATAATAGGAAATATAGTTTTCATAGAAAACTCTTCAAATAAAATATGGATTACCTAATTGAACCCGCACGACACTAAGCTATTTTAATTGTTACTTAAAAATGACCTAAAATAAAACTTCGTGTGCTTTTTTTTGTTGAATATGGAAGTGGTGAATTTGATAGTATGACTAAGGAGCAGAACATTTCATTTGAATGTCATTTAATGACGATTGCGTCATTGTAATTATAAAATTGTTAATTTCGAAGAGAAAGTGGTTAATTTATAAATGTTATTTGAATGGCAGTGTACGTGTGGCTTACGAAAGTTAATAAAACATGACAAATTGGCTGCTTGTTGGACCATTTCTAATGGTGACAAAACTATTTCTAATGGTCCTAACCTAGAGCATACTTTATTGGGTGTGTCAAAATCAACTCTTAATACTTACTCTTACTTTGATGAAGTTGAGGAACGTGCTATCATATGCTGGGCTAACAGTTTTATTGAAGTATGACTCAAGCTTTGCCGTGCTTTTTCCAATCATTCCTTTCCGAGGCATGTATCCTATTTTTTATTGTTTTAGAACGTTTAAGCTTCATTACCAAAACACACCTCTTCTATAACTAATTATGTAACACCTATATATTAACAATAAGTTCTAATACTACTTTTATATTTCTCAACTATTTTTAGAATTAATGACTATTTCTATAAATCAGCACAAAATTTGTTAATGTATTTTTATCTTCATTTACATGCTTTTTAAAAAAAAGTTCAAAAGATTACTCATCTTATAATTGTTTTAAGTCAAACATGTTTGTAAAGTTCTTAAAGAATGAACTATCGAAAATTAAATGTATTTTTTTAATATTTATAATACTAATTAATTTCTTAAATCATCTTTAATTATACAATCTCACATTTACATAACTTTTACGTCCTTTCTTTTTTAGTGTATAGTTAATTCATTCATATATCATTTATGCTAAAATCTTGTTAGAAGTCGCTCTTTGTCTGTGTCTTATCTCTTTTGTACTGATAATCACTCATTGTCTTTGTCACTACTCAAGATTTTACAAATTAACTACCTAGTGATCACCTTCTTGAAAATCTTTACCTTATTTATTATACCCTTGTTAATTTCAATCCATCTTTCTTTGAAATCATTATCTTTGTAAGAACTTGTGACACTTATTATTTTATATGAACTTAATAAGTTGGTTAATTTCAAGCTTTGTCTCTAACACGAAAAATGTTTCAAAACATTGTTGCTCCAATTACTTTTATTTTTTTATAAATAAAATTTCACTGTAAAATTGAGTATAAGGAATACTTAGTAAGTGTATGTTTTTCATGTTCTATACATGCAATAAGGTTAAGCAACAAATGCTAACTTCTTTTGAACCTAGATCCAACTTTGATGCTAGGCATGTCCAAAAATCCAATTAACATAAACTAGATCATAATTACACTAGTTCAAATCATCTTAAATTAATTTTAATGGACTAATTTTCATGTCCAAATTCAATTTTTTTGGATTTTAAATTAATTCCATTTAATTATATATAAATTAGATATTGATTGAATTTTTAATATCCAATCTATGTCCACCTTAACAAAGGACATGGAAAAAAAATCTAAAATGGACATTTTTGACCAGGATCGAGTCAAAGAAGTTATGTTGATACCAAGCTAAAAATACTTTAATTGAGGTTGAGCTAAGATGTTCTGGTTGAGGCTAACTTTGAGATATTCTAGTTGAAACTACCTAAAGATGCTTTGGTTCACACTAACCTAAATATGGTGTAGTTGAGGCCAATTAAAAATACTTTGGCTAAGGCCAAGCCAAATATGCTTTAATTGAGTTTAGGTTGAAATATGGTGTAGTTGAATATGCTTTGGTCAAGATTGAGATGAAGATACTCTAGTCAAAACCAAATTAAAGATACTCTAGAGTTGAGGCCAAGGTGAAATTACTTTATAGGAGACCGAGTTAAAAATATTTTGGTTAAGACCAAGCTGAAGATGCTTTGCCTAAGAACGAGCCAAAAATGGTCTAGCTAAGGATGAGGTGAAGATATTGTAGTTGAGGTTGAGGAGAAATTACTTTAGTTGACGCCAATTTGAAAATATTCTAGTCAAGATTGAGATAAAAATACTTTGGTTGAAGTTAACTTGAAGATGCTTTAATCAAGGTCGTGTTGAAGATGTTCTAGCTAAAATCGAGTCAAAGATGCTCTAACTAAGACTAAACCAAAGATGTTTTAGTCAGGACCAAGGTAAAAATGCTCGAACTGAGGCTAAGGTGAAACTACTTTAGCCAAGGTCAAGTTAAAAATATTTTGATTGAGGTTGAGTTAAAAATTTCTAGCCAAGGTTGAGTTAAAAATTTCTAGCCAAGGTTGAGTCAAAAATGATTTGGTTGGGGTTAAGCCAAAGATGCTTTAGCTAAGGCCAATGTGAAGATACTTTAGCTAAGGCTAAGGTGAAATTACTTTAGTTGTAATTGAGCTTAAGATATTTTAATTGAGGGTGAGTTGAAAAATACTCTAATAAGGCCTAATTGAAGATGCTTTAACTAAGATTGAGTAAAAAGTACTGAAGTTATGGTCAAGGTAAAGATGGTCAAGCCAAAGCCATGGTGAATTTACTCTAGTCGAGGTCAAAGTAAAGATATTTTGACCAAGTGTTGAAGATACTCTAGTCAAGGTTGAGCTAGAAATGTTATGGCTAAGATTAAGTTGAAGATACTCTAGTTAAGGCTAAGCTTACGAAGATGCTTTTATTGAAGTCTAGGTAAAATTGTTTTAACGAATCAAGGTTGTGGTGAAATTACTTTGCTCGATGTTGAGTTGAATATACAATAATTGCGTTCAAGTTTAAAATACTATGGTCAAGGTTGAGCAAAAGATGCTCTAGTTGGGGTTAAGGTGAAGATGCTATAACCAAAGCTAAGATGAAAGTACTTTGGTCAAGATTGAGTTGAAGATACTTTAATTGAGGTTGAGTTGAAATTAGTCTAGCTAACATTGAGTTGGACTTGAAGATACTTTATTTATGAATTGAAATTGATTTTAAAACTAAATTACTTCTGAACCATAAGCCAATTTGAAACTAGTTTAAAAAAATTCAAACCATTTTTTTTTTAAATATGAATGTAAATTTTAAATGAAATCCATTTATTTAGATATGGATTGAATTTTTAAAAATTTAATTCGTGTCCAACCTTGCTTGACCCAATGAGCTAGCAAGCATGCACTAAAATATATTGTATCCAAATATATAAAAAAAAAATTGAGCACTAGCAACATATTTTTTAGTAATTTTTAACATATTATCTATTATTAATTAAAACTTATTAAAAACTAAAAATTATTATTATTACTCATTAAATAAAAAATATGAGTTACAAAATTTTATAATTTTTTTTAATTTTAATCAATAATAAAAATATATATTACAGAGTGCATTATCACCAAAAAAAATGTATGCAACATCCAAACATCACCATCATGTCTAGTAATAATAAAATCCCATAATTCATTGCCTAACACCCAATAAAAGACTTAATACTTGATAAAAGACTTGATATTTTTGTATGATAACAAATGTGATGTTTGTTTTAAGTTATATTGTTGCATTCTTAGGAATGTGATTCTTGGAAATATTATCATTAGGAATATGATTCCTAAATATATTTAAGAATATGTTTGTTTTACTTTTAATATTTTTAGAAATACTTTCTAATATTTAAAATAAAAATAAAAATAAAAGTAAAAAAAAAAGTCATAGTAGGATTAGAAAATAACTATTCATCTTACCATAAGTAGGGATGTTCACAAACTAAATTGGGTTGAGTTTGGTCAAATCCACTCAATCCAATCAAGTTTGAATAAGTTGGGTTAGATTGAGTTTTTCAATCTCTTTATAAAACTCAACTCAAACCAACTTGCTCACAAATACATTGCGTTAGGTTGGGTCAACGAGTTTGAATATTAAAATTTATTTATTATTTTAAAAAAAATTGTATTTTTTATTAGGTAAAATTTTATTAAAAAACACTTGATTGTAACTAAGGTATATATGTTTTACATAAATGTTTTACAATAATATAAAAATAGTAAAATCAAAATAGATATTAATACATAAAATTCATCAATGTGAAAGTTTAAGAAAGAAAAAAAACACAAATTTCTCACAAAAGAAAAAGACTAAAGATATCTTAGATCAGATGTTTTCAATGTGGTTATTAGTGTAGCTACAACAAAAAAGAAAAAGAAAATAAGCCTCAACAAGCTAAACCCAAAAATGTAGAAACTTATAAATCATAACCTAAAGTCGCAAAGAACATAGTCATAACGTGAATAAAGTCATAAAACATGTGTTAATGTGTAGCATGTTGTTTGTTGCCACTTATGATTAATATACTAATATTCTAATAATAATAGCAATAATAATAATTGTTTTTAATAT
>JAMLFT010011872.1:0-10787 GCA_026544285.1 Pachyrhizus erosus | reverse complement strand
AGGCAATTAAGCACAAGTCACTAATAAAAATGGGTACAAAAAGATAAGTTTATTGGGGAAAATAATGACTCATCAACGCCCAAGTCATTCCAACCAAACTCCTCCCTCTACCCACACTAGATTTGCCATACCTGTTCCAAGGGCAAAATCTTCTAAAGAAGAGGATCCATCTGAGAACATAGGAGGCGACTCTTAATATGTTCTTGTGTTGTAAATATAGTATAGTTTTATGTGTAATATGGTGTACATTAATGAATAAAAGTTGTTTCCAGTAATTTTGTATGGTTTTAGTAGTAAAAATTTTGGTTGTTACAACCAAATTGCCCCTAGTGCAGAAAATGACCAAAATACCATTACGCCAAAGTTTTATTGAATTTTTGCTAGATAGGCTAGAAAAAAAATTAAATAGGGACTTCTACCTTATGTTCTAAGAAAATCTTGTTATATAATTATAATTTTAGAAATTTAATATATTCATAAAAATGACTAAAATTCCCCTAGCCTTAAAAATTCAAATTTTAGCATGTTATTTACCTAATATAACTATGGTATGATCAGGAACTCTCTAAGAATGATTTAATCAAACTTATACTCAATCTAAAAATCATATTTAGGAATAAATACACATAAAAATAAAAGCATTTGTGAAAAATGACCAAAATCCCATTCTTTTAAAACTTTGAGTATTATTGTTTAAAATCAAAGAAAATTTAGTCAGAAAACCTTACACTGATATTACTAAGTTCTCCAAGACTATAAGTTTGAAAATGACACATTTTCTCAAAAATTTAAATTTTATTGGAAAATGACCAAAATGCCCTTGGTTAATAAATCTAGGAAAATTTGTAAAATCAGATAAACCCTTTTCAAAATAAAAATGCAATATTTGTTTAAAGATTAAGAGGAAAAATTTCTTTTATAAAATTAGGATGACTAAAGCTATTTCCTTCTATAAAAATTTCTAAATACCCTTTTCTTGTACAACTTTAGTAGATATGAAATCCTGAAACAAACTTTGAAATATAACTGTTAACAAGTTATCCTACTGGATATATTTAACTCTACCATAAAAAGAAACTTATATTTGAACTTTAAAATAAGTGATGGATGGTAAGATAGTCGATAAGTCTCCTTGACTTTAAAGATCCCCCGTGGTATAAAATTGACAAAAAGAGCTAGTGGTGAATGAATTGGTCAAGTGATATTGAATGATTATTAGAAAACGGGAATTTTCCATTTGTGGATATTACTAGATCTTGTACCTGAAGACTTGATCAAAGAAAGCAGAGATGAAACAACTAGATAAAACGTGTGAGATCAAAGAAAGGAGAAATGTAATGGGTTAACCACAAAAGTTACGTGAGGAATGTATGCAGGCTGTGGAAGTCCTTGGGGCTGAATAGGCACCAAGTTTGTGGACTATCTGAGAAGTCACACAAAGTCGGCTTGGTAATCCCAACAAAGCAAAGCATTGCTAAGGTCAGTAGAGAATATCTAAGCCTAGCACCAGCTCGAGATATGTATTCTTGATCGTTATCCAATATGTTGCAAATTATGGATAAAATAACAGGTTTCACATAAGTCCTCAAAAGTTAGTAGTAAGAGGTTGCAAGAGATCCCAACGTGTTAGTAATAAATTACTAGGACACGTTTCGATGAGTTGCGAGTAATTGTGTTATACTTGCACCATGGATCTTGCATCAATCTTCAAAATGCTTCAAGAAACCAAAGCAATGAAAGAAGAAAGGAATGTAATCAACCACTTTATCCTAAGAGAAAGATAAGGAAGAGGAATTTCGTCACAAGAACAACACAAGGTCTTGATAAGGAAAAAGAACTATCACTTAGAGTTCTAGAGAAAAGTCTCTAAATCCTTCATGAATTTTCATTCATTCTAAGTTGTAAGATACAAGGAGATATAGGTCCTGATTTATAGGCACCTAGGCTTCATCCCATGGTTCCTTCCAAGAAATGTGGGACTTAGCTCTCTTTCAATCAACTAGGCAATGTGGAACTAGAAACAAGCTTTTACTCCATGTCAAACTCGTGCTAAGTGGCAGATTGGGCTTCTTAAAGAGAAACAAGCCCAATCAAGCCCAAAGCCCAAATAAGGCTTAAGCCCTAAGTCCTATTGGGCCTTAATACAAGCCTTAAACAAAATACATTCACACATAAACAATCTAAGCTCCTAATGGCCCAAAATCAAATCCTAACTACAAAGGCCCAACTAAAAGAAGACTAAGCTTTTCTTCAAGTCTTCTTCTCATGGCTTTAGTCAATGGGCCTTGAGGAGCCCAATCCTTTTATGGATAAGCTAGGAATGCATCATCCCCTCCTTCTTCAAGAGGATTTGTCCTCAAATCTACAACTAAAATTAGATTACGTAAAATAAAAGGAGAAAGATCAAAGACATTAAAAGTATTAGACATTCTATAAGAATCAGGTAAATCTATCTTATATGCATTGTGATTGATCCTTTCAAGTATTTAGAAAGGACCATCAGCCGTAGGTTGGAGTTTAGATTTCCTTTGAGTAGGAAAATAATCCTTCATCAAATGAACCTATACTTGATGCCTAGGTTGAAAGATCATGGCTTTCTTTTCCTTGTTGACTTACTTAGAATAATATTCTATTTTCTTATCAATTTGCCTCTTAACTTTTTCATGTAATTCCTTAACATATTTGGCTCTTGACAAACCATGAAGATTGGTCATTTGTTTGATACCAAGGATAGGAAGCAAGTCTAAAGGAGTGAGGGGGTTGAACGCATAAACTACCTCAAAAGGAGAGTAGGAAGTGGTTGAATTAACTACACTATTATAAGCAAATTCTATATAAGGTAGACATTCCTCCCAAGTTTTTAGGTTTTTCTGGACCATGCACCTTAATAATTGTCCTAAAGTTCTAATAATCACTTCTATTTGACCATCATTTTGGGGATGACAAGATGTAGAAAATAAAAGTTTAGTTCCTAATTTTCCCCACAAAGTCCTCCATAAATGACTTAAAAACTTTGTATCCCTATCAAATTCACTAGTTTGAGGCACCCCATGCAGCCAAATTATTTCTCTAAAGAATAAGTCAGCCACATGACATGCATCATCATGTTTGTGGCATGGAATGAAGTGGGCCATTCTAAAGAATCTATCCACTACCACAATAAAGAGTCTCTCCTTGTTTTGGTCCTTGGCAAGCCCAAAACAAAATCCATGGACAAATTTGTCCAAGGCACTAAGGGTACACGAAAGGGTTGATATAACCCATAAGGCATAAGTTTTCCTTTCGCCTTATAACATACCTCACATTTATTACAAAAGTTGATCACTTGTTGTTTCATTTTTCGCTAATAAAAATGCTCATGTAGGATGTTCAAAGACTTTTCTACACCAAAATATCCCATTAAACCTCCTTCATAGACTTCTTTTAAGATCACATCCCTATAAGAACTTTGAGGAACACACAGTTTATTTTCTTTGAAAAGGAAACCATCCTGCCTAAAATAATCTAAGTGAGCTTTATCTTTACACAACTTAAATATTTTAAAGAGTTCATTATCTTCAAGATATAACTCTTTGATACTATTGAACCCTAACAAAGTGGAATCCATCACATATATGAGGGCATATCTCCTAGATAGAGGATCAACCACTACATTAGATTTTCCTTGCTTATGTTTGATAACATAAGGGAATTGTTCTAAGAATCCCACCCATTTGGCATGCCTTTTATTTAGCTTGCCTTGCCCTTTTAAATACTTGAGTGATTCATGATCACTATGAATCATAAATTCTTTGGGCAAAAGGTAATGTTGCCATGTTTCTAATGCCTTTACAAGAACATATAGCTCTTTGTCATAAGTAGAATAATTAAGTTGGCCACTTTTAAATTTTTCACTAAAGTAAGTTATGGGATGATCTTCTTGAAGCAACATAGTCCCTATGCCTACATTTGAGGCATCCACTCTAGTTCAAATGATTTTTGGAATTTAGTAGAGCTAAGATAGGTGCTTTGGTTAATTTATCTTTTAGGTTTTGAAAGGCTTCTTCTTGTTTTGATTCCCACTTGAAGCCTACATTTTTCTTAATTAACTCCAATAAAGGTGTCGTAATGGTGCTGAAATTAGGGGCAAACCTTCTATAGAAACTTGCTAACCCATGAAAACTCCTTACATCACTAATGTTTTGGGGGATAGGCCATTCCCTAATTGCCTTTACTTTCTCTTCATCCACCTTTACACCTTTTACACTTACCATAAATCCTAGAAAGACTACATGATCTACACAAAAAGTACACTTTTCTAGGTTGCATACAATTGTTGCTCCCTAAGAACACTAAAGACCTTTCTCACATGCTTCAAATGATCTTGTAGTGATGGACTATATAAATCAAGATATCATCAAAGTAAACCACTACAAATTTTCCTATAAATTCCCTAAGCACATGGTGAATAAGTCTCATGAAAGTACTAGGAGCATTAGAAAGACCAAAGGGCATTACCAACCATTCATAAAGCCCAAATTTGGTCTTAGAAGAAGTTTCCAATCATGCCCCTCTACACTAATTTGATGATAGACACTTTTACGATCAATCTTGGAGAAGAAGGATGCTCCATGTAATTCATCTAACAAGTCATCTAGTCTAGGAATAGGATGCCTATATTATACTGTGATATTATTGATGGGTCCACAATCAGGACACATCCTCCAAGACCTATCCTTTTGAGGCACTAGGATCACAAGCATAGCATAAAGGCTAAGACTCTCTTGAACCCATCCTTTACTTATTAACCCTTTAACTTGTTTTTGAATTTCTTTTGTTTCTTCAGGGTTACTCCTATAGGCAAGTCTATTGGGAAGACTAGCCCTAGGGATTAAATCTATTTGGTGTTCTATTCCCCTTATAGGTGGTAACTCTTTTGGAATATCCTTGTGGAAGACATCTTTAAATTCTTGCAAAAGTTTTTCAATGGATTCACTTAATTTTGGTTGGCTAGTCAGTCACAAGGGAGAAGGAACACATAAATATAAGGGTTTTCTAACTTTAAGTGATTTCTTTACCTACTGGGAAGTTGCCAAAATACCCTTAGCTATTACCTTATTCTTGTCCTTGGACTTCTTGCCTTGGATTTAGGATCCTTTGGAAATCCCTTTCTCTTGTTCTATCTTTTGCTTCATTTTAACTTGGTTAAGATTCACCTCTTTAGGGCTAAGACCCTTCAAGAAAATTTTCTGTCCTTGGTGCCTAAAAGAGTAGATATTGGTTAGGCCATTGAATTCTACATTCTTATCATATTACCAAGGTCTTCCTAATAAAATGTGAGTTGCTTCCATAGGGACCACATCACAACATACATTATCCTTATAAGTCCCAATGGAAAAAGCAAGTAGGACTTGCTTGTCAACCACTAATTCACTCTTCTCACTTAGCCATTCAAGTTTGTATGGCTTAGGGTGAGGAATCATGATAAGTGAAAGTTTCTCAACCAACCTACTGCTAGCCACATTGGTACAACTACCACTATCAATGATAAGATATCACACTTGCCCTTTAACCAAACAACGAGTGTGGAAGATATTCTTCCTTTAAGATGCCTCACTCTCACCATGAAAAGAACCAAGCATGCATCTTACAATAAGTAGATCACCCTCCTTAGGTGAGTAAATGGCTTCACTAACACCTTCATTAGAGGCGTCACTCAAGTTAGTTGATGACTCACTCTCAATGTTCCCATTCTCCTTAGGAATCATGGCCCTCTTATTAGGGCATTACGAAGCAATGTGGCCTTTGCCAAGGCACTTAAAACATTTAATATCACGAGACCTAGAAGGGGTGGGGGAGTCTTTACTTACAAGTTTTCCTTCTTTGGGCTTACAAGAATTAGAAACAAAACTACCATCTACTTTTTTTATAACATCTTTATTTGAGGAGGACATGCCCTCCTTCTTCAAATTTGACTTCCCACTTGAAGTCCTATTCATCCTTTTAGTTCCATTCTTCCTCTTTATTTGTTGCTCCACCTTTAAGGACCTGTGAAACAAATCATATAGATTAGTAAATGTTTGGAGTTCAACTATGTCTTGGATTTCCCTATTAAGCCCATTTAGAAATCTAGCCATTGTTGCTTCTTGGGGCTCATCTATTTCAAATTTAATAAGACACAATTCTAACTCTTTGAAATGCTCATCTACTCCTTTTGATCCTTGATACAACCTTTACAACCTATTATGCATATCTCTAACATAGCTGGAGGGAACAAATCTTCCCCTCATTATTCTCTTTAATTCCTCCCAATTTCTCTCTCCAATTCTTCTACCCCTTCTTACTTCATCTTGGAGTTGGTTTCACCAAGTCAAGGCATAACCTTCAAATGTAAGAGTAGCTAACTTAAGTTGTTTATGGTCACTTAGATTATGGAAATTGAAAACTTGATAACATTTAATCTCCCATTCTAAGTACCTCAATATTGGAAGATCCATCAAACTTAGGCAAATTGATTTTAGGATCATCTTCCCTAGGTTCTACATGTCTTTGCCTAAACTCTCCATGCCTTAAACCATTATTTTCCCTACTATTATACCTTGGCCTAGGTGAGTTTCTAGGTTGCTTTTCATCTTCCCTATTTCTTGTTTTATTCCTTCTATGTTCATTAAGATCCATATAGTAGTTGTCACTTAAATGTGAAGAAGAAAAGGATTATTTTTCTTGATTTTTCATAATATCATCTATCCTATGATTCATCTCTCTTAAGGTTCTATTAAGTTTATTTTTGTTTTCTATTTGCATAGTTCTCATTTCTTCATCAAGTTAGCCATTAACTTGGTTGATTTTGGTGATAGTGCATCATTATCACTACTTTGAGTCATACCTACAAAATAAACAAGGTTAGTCAAAATTTACAAATTACAACTTGAAAATCCTTTCACTCTTTGGTGTTTACACTCAAAACTTGCGATTACAAATTACAAACACTCTTCTTTTTGCTGGAAATTCTTTATGGTCTTCTTTCTCTCCTTAACTCTCCTTTGGAAAGCTAAGAGATAGTTCACAAGTTCCATACCAAAGTGATGATCCCTTATGTAGTTCTTGGACTTCAACCTTTTTCCCAAAAGATAGAGAAGATGCAAGCTCAAACAAGACAAAACAAAAGAGTTAAGAAGAAGACAAGCAATAAAAGCTAAAGAAAAGAAGCACCACTCAAATGAGAATAAGAGGTAAGACAATGTGTACAAGATGAAGAGACTCAAAAATTGTAAAAAGTTCAACAAGGAAAGAGATGGTCAAACAACTCAAGAACAAGCAAAGCATGCAAAACAAGTTGAAGAAAGGTAAGATAGAGACACAAAAACATGCACAAAAATTTAGAAAACACAAGATAGATCAAGAAACTAAAAACATGCCATACACAATTTTTTGAAGAAATTTGAAGTACAAAAGAGGAACTCAAGGCATGTATAACATAGAATTAAAGCCTAGAAACAAAACAAGGTACTTCCAATCACTTAAAACAAACAAATCAAGGTAAAAAGTTGATCCAATGCCTTGGTTATGATGCTACAAAATTTCAGTAACAATTACAAATGAGTTTAGCTCACTAAACTCCAAATTCTTGTGTAATAAAGCTTGTTTAAAGTCCAAACATCAAGCCTAAATTTTCTAGATTTTTTTATAAACCAAGAAGTGAGCAAACAAGGTAAATAAGAACAGAAAAACACAATGAATGCCTTAAATTTTAAAGTCTCAAAACTTTACCATTCTTTTGTTCTTTCTTTCTTTTTTTTCTTCTTCTTTTTCAACTTCTTTTTATCAAATTCTTTCAATTGTCCAAAAGCTTCTTAAGGCCTAATTTCATTATTTTTGAATGAGTTTTGAGTAGAAGAGAAGAGGAAAACAGAAATCACCACAAATTACAACTCAAAGTAGAGGCAAAACTCAATTTTCAACCAAAAATTTGCATGTAAAATAATAGGCAAAGGACAACTCAACTTGAATTCAAAAATTGATACAAATTCAAATTGTAAAATGTTTTTAGAAGAAGATTAAAAAATGTAAGATGAACTCAACACAATAGGAACAAGTACTTAAGATAACTCAATCAATGTAGTTTCTAACAAAAAGAGATTTTAGAACTACAAGAAAAAGTTTCTAAAGAGTAAGAGCAAGAGTTTTTAAACCATAGCAACTTCACAAAAACATGTGGAAAATTTACAAACCAAGAAGTAGAAGCAATACAAAGGCATGGATTCAATTAAGAAAGAATGAACTAATTCAAAATTTCAAGTTCAAAATGAAAAGAACAAAGTGACTTAAAATGAACATGAAATTTTCAAGTTCTAAGCAAGATGGCACATGTTAATCAACACAATTCCAATTACAAGAAGATTAACACATGTAGAAAACAATCAACACAAGAGAATGTACAAAAACTCAAGTAAAAGAGAAGAAAATCACAAGGAAGAATTCGGCCAAGAAGAAGAATAAGCACAAACCAAAAGATTCAGGTACTAACCTTTTTGGAGGAATTCAAACTAGATGACTCACTTAAACTCCATAAGAAAGGGTATAGTTCTTAGTTCAATTTTCTCCATAAGCAAAGGTATAGTTCTAGTGCAATTTTTTTTTTCTCCATAAGCAAAGGTATAGTTCTAGTTCAATTCTCCATAAGCAAAGGTATAGTTCTAGTTTTCCAATGCTTGAAGAAAGGAGAAGAATGATCAAATTTTTTCTTAAATAATGGAGAAATACTTAAACCAAGCTTAGAACAAGAAGGAAGAAGAAGAGAACTCAAGCCAAGAATGAGAGCAAGTCATGGATTAGGATAAGCATGCAAAAGCAAGTGAATCTAAAAGAATGAGTGGAGAATCCACTTACCTCACCGAAAGCATGTCTCCTTACACTTACACGAGTTCTTCCAAGGCACATAATACATGTGACAAGCTCCAAAGCACAAGATAAGGACCAGATTCAATGCTTACACAAGATACATGCATTTGCACGAGCTAAGAGGATAAGCATCCAATGCATGTAACGGATTCACAAGAATCACAAGGAGCATGTGATTAATTTTGAATTCTAATTAGATTCAATGCATTTAGAAGCAAAACTAAATCAATGAAGCATGCTTAAGCTATGAATTCATGCATTCAACATGTTATTATTTGAATTTGAATTGAAACAATGTATCAAGACCCAAACTAAAGCACACAAAGCATGACAAGGAGCAAATACAAGCTTATGAATTGAATTCAATGTATCTAGGCAATAAGCTTGCATGAGTAATGAAACTCACACAATAAACATCATTAATGGACATATTCAAGTGAGAAAAACATGCAACAAGTGCTGAATATTTGAACCATATAGAGATATAAAGAATCTAAGCATGATCGAAGCATGAACTCATGAATTTACTTGCATTTTGCTCACATATTCAAGGAATTAATGACTTAACATGAATAAATTCTAAAGCAAGCAACTAGCACGAAATTAAACAAGGAAATAGGAACCTCTAACTACATTTGAAGCACTTCAAATGATTAATGGAGGCTTTAGATACCAAATGTTATACTCCCACCATGGATCTTGCATCAATCTTCAAAATGCTTCAAGAAACCAAAGCAATGGAAGAAGAAAGGCATGGAATCCGCCACTTTATCCTAGGAGAAAGATAAGGAAGAGGAATCCCATCACAAGAACCACACAAGGTCTTGATAAGGAAAAAGAACTATCACTTAGAGTTTTAGAGAAAAGTCTCTAAATCCCTCATGAATTTTCATTCATTCAAAGTTGTGAGATACAAGGAGATATATGTCCTTATTTGTAGGCACCTAGGCTTCATCCCATGGTTCCTTCCAAGCAATGTGGGACTTATCTCCCTTTCAATCAACTAAGAAATGTGGGACTAGAAGTAAGCTTCTACCCCCTCTCAAACTCATGCTAAGTGGTGGATTTGGCTTCTCAAGGAGAAACAAGCCCAATCAAGCCCAAAGCCCAAATAAGGCTCAAGCCCTAAGTCCTATTGGGCCTTAATACAAGCCCTAAACAAAATACATTCCTAATGGCCCAAAATACAAGGCCTAAAATCAAATCCTAACTACAAAGGCCCAACTAAAAGAAGACTAAGCTTTTCTTCAAGTCTTCTTCTCATGACTCTAGTCAATAGTCCTTAAGGAGCCCAATCCTTTGATGGAGAAGCTAGGAATGCATCAAATTGTTTTATAGGTACCCCAATTAAATGTGTTTGATGAGGATTTGGTGACTCACTCCTATAAAACTTGCATTCTTTGGAAAAGATGTCTCATGAATAATGTCCTCTATTCAATCTATCCATAACCCCTCTATATGGTCATTGGACTATAGACCTCTTGTATTAGCTAGACACTTATACCAGTCATGTACAATTTACTTTCTTCCCTGTAGAGCCATTCACAGCTACAACACCTAGCCAAATAGACCTCCCCAATAAAGTTAACTCAAGTAGTACCTTCTAGATTCTTTTAATCACCTCCTTGACTCCCCTCACATCCTAGAAGAAGGCGACCAAGTAACTCAAATAAGAGCCTTTCCTTTACCATACTAGTATTAGACCTACTAATCTACCTCCCAAGGCAGAATCTTTTGAAGAGGAAGGCCCATCCGAGAACATGAGAGGTGAATCTTAAATAGTTCTTTGTAACAACTTCATTTCCATACTAAAATAAACATACATGTAAGTGTAACGACTAAAATTTTCAAGAAGATTATTATTAAATACTAAACCTTTTTCAAACAAAAGAACATACTTAACTATT
>JAMLFT010011871.1:0-10788 GCA_026544285.1 Pachyrhizus erosus | reverse complement strand
CCTCTTTTTTTTAAAAAAAAATCAATGATTTTTAATATCTTTAATTCTAACTTGAATTTTAATATTTTTAAAATAAATTATTAATAATTAAAATAATATTATATCATAATATAAATTATTTATCATATATAATTTATGTGTTAAATTTTTTTATTTATTATAAAATTTAATTATAATATATTCATAAATATTTATTTATTATAAATTTTAATTATATAAAATAAACACTCATTTTTTATAATGCAGATATTAAAATACTAGTAAAAAATACAGGAAATATGAAGAAGACAACACACGGGACTTTTAGGGTTTATGTATAGTATAAATATAGATACATATATAACCAAATTCGTAATTGATTATAATATATATTTTATATTATATACTAATACTATTTGATTCAATTTAATTATAAGATAATATATATTATGTAATAGAAAAGATTATCAATATAAAATAATATCCCCACTGTTTTTTAAGTGTCGATGTTTTAGAAAAAATTTATTATTTACCGTTTTAAAGTTTTAAATAATATGAATTATTATTTTTAATTATACCTTTATGTTTAATCTAATTTTTAACTAATTTATCAATATAAAATAGTACCCCCACTGTTTTTTAAGTGTCGATGTTTTAGAAAAATTTTATTATTTACCGTTTTAAAGTTTAAAATAGTATGAATTATTATTTTTAATTTTACCTTTATGTTTAATCTAATTTTTAACTAATTTATACATTTACAATTTATATGCATTTAATATAAAAATAGAAATGGAAAAAAGGAATAATCGAAAATTTCAAAACTATTTTATGAAAAAAAATTATCATATTTTTATTTTATCTTTTCTTATTTACATTCTACCAGAGAAAAAAAAAAATCCAACGGTGCTTTCCGGTGGAACCTACAGAAAACCCCACTTTCGAAGTTTAAAAAAGATGGCAGTTATTGTAAATATGGAAGGAAGTGAGGTTCTTTCAACAAAATACGAAACATGAAAATGGCTTCACAAGATTCACTCTTGCAATTCATACTTGATAGTTTCCCGCGTCAAATATTTCACATTATTTACGCACCTTCCCAATTATCATTCCCATCAAAGATTGAGTTTAATAGAAGGGATTAATCTCTGTAACATAATCAATTAAGATTGCAATTTTTGTCAAGAGAAATGTATATATTTAATATTGAATTGTGTGTTGAAAAAAATTGCTTCTAATGAAAGATACATGCGAGAAACTATAGAGAATTTCTGTCCTCTAACATTTTTGACGCGAAAGGATTCACTCTCAATCTATGGTTAGAATTTTCGTATTCATATTTAATATCAAACTGTGTCTCAAACAAGATTGATTACTTCTAAAAGAAGATACACGTGAGAAACTATAATCCTCAGACATTTTTTACACCAAAGGACTACTCTCAATCAAGGTTACAATTTTTGTGAAGATAAATATTCATGTTTAGCATTCACTGTGCTTAGAATAAGATTGTCTTAAACTAGATTACTTATGAAAGAAGATATATGCGACAAACTGTGACAGCGGAAGAACAACATGTCTGCTCTACAGTATGGATCGCCACTCGCTTCCTAAACCAGCTCACAACAGGCCATTACACCATCACCAACGTCCCCTCTACTGTTTGTAAGTAAATGCCACCATTTCTTCAATCCCAAACAAACCTCAAGTCACCGTTTAGTTCTTAATTGTCATCGTTGTTTTTGTTTCATGTGTGGTTTAAAGCGCATCCTGTCCTCATGGACCCACCCCTTAGCACGCTTAGAGTTTCGCCGCACCTTCTTGGTATTGTGTTAAGTTGTGGATAAATGCGGTCACACTAGCGGTTTAGTTTGAAGTCAGACACCCAAAAACTTGACTTTGTGGCTGAAACCATTATCTTATACAATTTTTTAAAACATATACAGCATTTGTGTAGAGGGAAACATTATTTTAGTATTTGAATGATTTGGAGTCGGTTAGGTTAGTTCCAAAAAGATGAACATAATACTTTAATTACATTTCCATAAAACGGGTGATTTTCGTCCTTTGGGGACTAATGTGACTTATGCCACATGGTGTTTCACTTACTGAATATGCATTCAGTCATTGAGTTAGTCCCTGTATGTGTATTTGTTGATCAATGGAACTTAGTTATGTGAGGACTCATTTGACCAAAGAAATGCACATTCAGGGACCTTGAGTGCAGTTTCCATTGTTCAGGATTAGTATGGCCTGCTCTATCTCTCAGGAGTCAGTACTAATTTGATTATGCACTAGTTACCTGTTTTTTTTTTTTTTTTTTTTTAAGTTTTGTTAGCACATGAAAGTTAAGAATCTTTTAACTCTTTTCATCAATGTGCAGATCGAATTTCTGTCACAACAGATCATAGTAAGGTGAAACCTTATTTCCTCTGTGTCACTCTTTTTGTTTTTTTTTAATGATGTGGTTTTGGAGTAGCGAATTGGTTTCATTTATTATACTTTTTTTTTTTTTAATATGATAGCAGAATCGTCACACACAGAAGTGCTGCCTGATTCTGGAACTATACCAATGGAGGAGTAAGCTTGCATTGCATTTATTTTTTTTTCTTTGTTTAGACTTAAGAATTGAAGTAATCATATGCATTGTTTAGTTCCTACAGCATTATGCCCCAATCTCAATCAGGGAATGTAGTGGCTGCTAATGATCATGGTCAAATTGTCCAGAGAGAATCACCAACTATCCAACATACTGGTGGGTTGGGTCCTAGTAATCTGCCAACTACACTTACCTCTCAAGGAGGCACCTCAGATGCACAAATATATGCAGGTCAGTGTATGCCTATGTCTCTTGCATTGCATGTAGATCCTAGAAACACAAAACTTTACTTTTGTCTTCCTTGTACTGTTTCAGAGAATAATTCTCCCAATTCTGTGCTTCATGAAAGTCCACCAAAACAGAAGCCAAAACGGAGAGGAAGGAAGAGAAAACAGTGCTTTGAAGAACCCACAGTGTTAACAAACAAGTAATATTTAAGAATTGCTTTTGTAGAACTGCTTCCTTCTCATGCAACTTATAGTTCATACCTATATAGTTTTAAGTTCCTGTTCTTTTTATGTTTGTTACTCATGTAGATGTGTCTTTGTAGATTCGTGATACCTCCACGAGCAATTGAGTCTTGCCGTGATCCAAACAATGATTGTAATCTAGAAAGCCCCACAGTATTTCCAAATCCTGAGGATATTAATGCTGAACCAAACAGAGAGTCCTTGACCAATCTACAAATGATATGGATCAAGTTCCTGAAATGATCCGTGATTGGGATCCTGAAGGGATGTTTGCACCGTCTTAGCAACATTCTGATCTGCCAAATCCTCTTACCACTCTAGGGAGCACCTCTGATGAACAAGCTTGTGGAGGTCAGTGTATGAATAATTCTCCTCCTGGTGTTGTTCACAGTCCTCCACAAGCAACCCAAGCCGAGTCAATTGAGCGTTTTCAGGTTGCCAACAAAGATAAAATCTGGAAATTCTCAAGTATTCCCAAGTCTTGAGGATGATGATGCTGAGCCAACTGAGTGTATTTGGGCTGCCAACAATGATTATAATCTAGGAAATTCTCAAGTATTTCCAAGTCTTGAGAGTAATGATGCTGAACCAATTGAGTGTATTCGGGCTGCTAACAATGATTATCATTTAGGAAATTCTCTAGTATTTCCAAATCTTGAGGATAATAACGATGCTGAACCAAACACAGTTCTTGACCAAACTACAAATCCAAACACAGTTCTTGACCAAACTACAAATCCAGACACAGTTCTTGACCAAACTACAAATGAAAGGGATCACCTTCCGGGAATGATTAGTGAGTTGGATCGTGAAGGGATGTCCGTAACATCTCAGCAGCCTTTTAATCCGCCTCTCAAGAGAGCATCTCAGATGCACAAGCACTTGATGGTCGGTGCGTGTCTGTCTATGTCTCTTGCATTGCATATAGATCCTAGAATCACAAAACTTTACTTTTGTCTTCCTTACACTGTTTCAAAGAATAATTCTCCCAATTTTGTGCCTTGTGAAAGTCCACCAACACGGCAGCCACAACGCAGAGGAGGGAGAAGAAGAATACAATTCTTTAATGAACACTCAGAGTTAACAAATAGGTAATAATTTAAGATTTGTTTTTGTTGAATTGCTTCCTGCTCATACAACTTTCAGTTCATATCTGTATGGATATAAGTTCCTGTTCTTTCTATGCTTGTTGCTCGTATATAGATGTGTCTTTGTAGATTCATGAGTAGCGCACTTATTAACACTCGTGATATAAAGCGGAAAAGAAGAAATCTTCTTTCCACTAGTTTGGGTACCTGGAAATTGAACAATAGTTGAAGAAAAAAACACATTTTTTACCAGCCCTTGTTAACTGGTAGGCTGATCTCTATTTTCTATTTTGAAGATTGTGGTGCCATGAAACTTTTTCAACATGTGATCTTAAATCTTATGCTGTGTTAAGGGGTTGGCAAAGATCTTTTGGACTTATCCAAAAGTGAATACGTACGTTCAAGACCTCATTTGGTCATCTCTGGGGAAGATCATGCAGAGGCTAGTATGGATGAAATTCTTTCTCCAACTAACGAACCCCCTTAAGAGCCAATAGTTGCAGAAGAGCCAATAGCTGCTACTAACCAACCCCCTGAAGAAACAATACCTGCTACTAACCAACCCCCTGAAGAGACAATAGCTGCTACTAACCATAATATACATTCATCTAAAATAGGGGAAATATTGGTCAACTAGGTATTATCTAAACTTATAATCTCTTCTGTGACTTTTAATCATAATATTTAAAGGGATCTTCTTCCTCTAAAGTCTCTTTTCCTTTTTCTAGATTATTAACTCTGTCTAGGGCTGAGCTTGTAAAAGGATTTGGATTTAAAAGGGATGAGAGCACTTGGAAGCTGCTGAAGTACCAGATGGAACTCCTGAGTGACAACATCTATGTCAGGATAACAGATATGTCTATGTGAAAAAACTGTCCATGAGGCGTGACATTAGTGGACATAAAGGCAAATCTCACGTATCTAGTGAAAGTGTCATCTTCAAACAATGGGTTATGAGTTCATCTTCCTCCTAATGGTATGATCGTCATGTGAAATAGAGGGTGAAATTCTTCCGCCATCAGTATCTGAAAGGTGGAGGTTGTAGGAGTGAGTCATCTATCCTTAAACACACACACATGTAAATCATTTCTAACTATCACATACTCTCGTATCGTCGTATCACGCCTAATTAGAGTTGCTAATTGTTTAGGACCCTTCATAGCCTTAAATACTCCTATCTCTGAGAGGACTTACACAAGCATGTCAATAAAAATCCAAGTCTGCATTCGAGGTCAACGATCAAGAGTACATATCCTTCTTTGTGCTTGGTCTAGGATACTCTCAACTGAATCTTGGTAATGCTCCGCTTTGTCGGGGACGTCAAGCCAGTTCTATGACACCCTCTTTTTCTGAGTGACTCACAGCTTAACACCTTATCTACCCCCAAGGACTCACTTGAGTCTGCATATATTTTTTAGGTACCTTTTGTGGTCAACCTATGCAATCTCCATTCTTAATTCTCACTTGTATGATTTGATCCATCTTTCTCTTCCCACTTCCATTTATCAACTCCTCTTGGTACTTGCTTTGAGCTCAAAGGTAACATTACTTTGATGACTTTATTTCATATCAATTGACTAACCATCAATTAAGTTTCATTCATCATTTGTTTGAGTAAATTGTTCAAGTTGTCACAATTCTATATCTTATCTTCTACTCTAGAGTTGTTTTCTTAAGTTGTCTACTTGAGATAGTCACTTAGGCCACAAGGGTTCCTCTACTGTCAATAGAGGCGATCATGACATACAAATATCATCATACATAATAGAAAATGATAGCATTAATCACACAAATGTACATACATTATAACAGTATTCATAAGCAGAAATAACCAAATAAGGGTATAGTTGGTATTTTATAAGGTTTTATTATATTTATTTTACTTTCTCTCACCTATTTCATTCTCCTTCTTTTTTTTGTCTCCCTTTCCTATCTCCTTTTTCTTTCTCTACCTTCCCTTTCCTATTTTTAATTTTTCTCTCCTCTTTCTCTTTCTTCTTTCTCTTCCTCCTTTTTGTCTTTATCCCTCTCTTTCTCTTTTTCTCTCTCTTCCCCTCTCTCTCCCTCTTTCTTATTTCTCTTCCTCCTTTTTGTCTTTATCCCTCTCTTTCTTTTTTTTCTCTCTCTCTCCCCCTCTGTCTCCCCCTTTCTTCTTTCTTCCTCTTTCTTTGTCCCTCTCCTTTTTTTTCTCTCTCTCTCTTTATCTTTCTTCTTCCCTTTCTCTTTTTCTCTCTCTCTTTCTTCTTTTTCTCCAAACTTTTTCCTTCACTTTCCTCTGCTTGGGTAACACTTCCATCCTTCAAATTCACAATTTACACATTCAAAAACAAAATTCAAATTGTTTGTTCAATTCTTTACCTCACTTTGGAGCCAATCCACATTTGTTTAATGTTTCCATTGATTTATTACATTAGTTATAATATTCCCAAGCTTATTCAAAGGTTGAATATCATCCAAGATGGTTTCTTAAGCATTTTGGGCATAACATTCATCAATGATGACCCAGGAAATTTTATATTTTGAATTCATATGAATTGTTCATATTTTGATCGATTTAGAGTGCCAAAATAAAATAGATAAGTTCAAGAATGAATTCGTAAAGGAAAATTGAAGAATAAACGACTCATCCTACCTTATTGAAGCTTTGCTGGCGAACCAAAATGAATGTTTCAGCGAAGGGTCGAATTCGAGTTCTATTGCTCCATTTTTATTGATTCCCAAAGGAAAAGAAAGCTAGCTCAATTTCGAATTTGTCTAACAGCTAAAATAGGGGAATTGGTTCACCTAGCCAAAGAATTTTTGAATTCCACTTCGTCGTTCTTTACGTTTTCTTCCTCTCTGTGCCTCTATTATATAGCGCTTTTTGTCCTTATTTTTATTTGTTTAATCCATAGGGTATGGACGAAGGTTATTAGGTAGGCAGTAGAGCTTGAGCTTGTAGAACAACGCATTTGCAAGGGGTGGCTCAAGGTTGAAGGTGGTGTGTCATCCTTCAATGGCACTTCGCGAATTTGAGGTAAGCTTTAGTATATTTTCATAAAATTTCAGCAATGGGCCTAGTGGTCTAATGACATTACACTCTCTCCCTTACTACTCTCAGCCTCCTTGTCTCACATTTTGAATTCGTCCTCCACCCTTTTTCATTCTCCGCTTTTTATTTTTCAACTTATTTTCTTTTTTTTACTATATTATGGGCCAACGCCCTATTTTAACCAACGAGCCCATCAACTCAGTTGGTCAGCGCCTCTTTTCCTCTTTTCCTCTCTTCTTGGACAGGGGATTGAATACCAACCAGATTTTATATTTCTAATTTTTTCTAAAAATTCTATAATCAGTTTATATTTTTCTCTTTCTATTCCTGTATTTTTGTTCACAAAAAAAACACACATTCACACCCATACACTTATGTTTATCCAATTTTTTTTTTCAATCTATTTAAAACTATTTTACTTAAAGTCATAAATCTCAATTTAATTATAATCTCTTCATTCTTAATTTTATTATTTTCTAAATTTCAATAATATTTCTTCTAAGTTTACATTCTAAATTTCATATAAACTAAAATATCTCAAAATAAATTAAAATTTCTATTTTAAAGCTAATTTTCTTAATGTATTTTATTATTTTAAACTGGATGTTACAAAGCTTGTTATGCATTAAATTTGTTAGATAATGATAAAAATATATATATTAAAGTAAGTCATTGGAGATTAGGATGTTATTTGAAAAGATTGTTTGTTACTTTACTTTTATTAAATCAAATGTCTAGGCCTAAATTTGTTTGGCAAAAGATTTGAGAGTATTTAGTTGATGATATTCTTCAAAGACAAAGATTGATTATTCAAATTAATGATAAATAATCTTAATTTTTTATTTTTAAATATTTATATTTTTTTAATTTATTATTATATCATATCATATCAAAAATATTTTTTAATGACAAATTTAGTGTTGACAAATGAAGAGGTGAAAAATTATACTCTTATAAAAATGGAAAAATTGTTACAAAGTAATAGTAGAAGTTTATATGATTTTCTCCGATATTTGTTCCTAACATTAGTTTAATTTCTCAATTTGAAGATCATCTAATTTATGAAAAACTCAATTATGATAACAAATTGCTTGAATATGAACATAATCAAATGTTGTCCACTATAACTATTGAATAAAGGAAAATTTACCATACAATCATGCATAGTGTGTTTTCAAATTCTAGTGGATTATTTTTTCTTTATGGCTATGGAGGAACAAGTAAAACTTTTATTTGGAGAAATTGTTTGAATTATGACATATAGTGGAATAACTACTTTGTTGAATGCAAGTGGTACAACAACACATTCTAGTTTTAAATACCAATAATGTCAATGAAAATTCTACTTAAATATAAAGCATGGTAGTTCTTTAGTTGAGTTAATATCATGGAATAAACTTATAATTTGGGATGAAGTTTTGATGACATATAAACATTGTTTTGAAGTTGCTGATAAAACATTCAAGAATCTTTTACAATTTTCTAATGAGAAAATCACATCTTTCTTTTGGAGGAAATATTTTATTTTTAGGAGAAGATTTTAGATAAATACTTCCTCCCATATCAAACAGAATAAGACAAGATGTTGTTTATGCAAATATTAATGTTTCATATCTTTGTTGTTTATGTAAAGTTCTCACCTTAACACAAAACATAAGACTGAATTTTAGATCTTAACATGAAGATGCTACTCAATTAAAACAATTTTCATATTGAGTTTTAAGTATTAAGAATGAACTAATTAGTGAAATTAATGATGAACATGCTACTATTAACATTTCACCTAATATGTCCATTGATAATTCAAGTAATCTTCTTCTAGATATTGTTAATAGTACATACTCATCACTTTTAAAAATTATTAGAGATATATATTTTAGTTTTTAGATAAATTTATTTTAGTTGTAACTAATGATATTGTTAATGAATTGAATGATTATATTATATTTTTTATTCTAAGGGATGTCAAAATTTACTTAAGTTTTAATGCGCTAAGTTCAATTAATGAAAATGTGGATAAACTATATGATGTGCATAGTCTTGAATTTTTAAATATAATTATTGTATCTGGTCTTTTCAATCATCAATTAGAGCTTAAGATTGATACCACCATCATGTTATTGAGAAATATAGACCAATCTTCTAGATTGTATAATGACACTCAACTAATTTTCATTCAAATAACAAATCATGTTTTGCAAACAAAAGTCATTTAAAATTGGAGAAAAGGTTTTGATTCCAAGATTATCATTGATTCCATTTGATCCTAAAATTCCATTTTAATTCCAAACCTAAAAAATTTTCAACAGTTATTTCTTTTGCAATGATAATAAACAGAAGTTAAGGACAATTTCTTAAAAATGTTGGATTTCACCTTTCAAACCAATTTTTGCACACGGTTAAATGTATGTTGTCATTTTAAGGGTTACAACATGTAACAAAGTAAAATTCTTATATGTAACGTACATGGAGATAATTTGATCATGACTTCAAATATAGTTTATAATAAAGTCTTTTAAAATTTGAATAAGGTATTATTAATCTTTTTATTTTCTATCATGCATTAGTATATATTAATTTATCACTCGTGTTATTTAATCAAATATTATTAGTCTTCGTTAATCAACTACTATTATATATTTTTAAATTTTCATTTGTTGTTTCAAATTGATAGATGAACTAAGGTTTCACATCTCTTATATAAAATGTTACTAGAATAAATATTTATTTTGTTATAAAATAATATTTCATCACTTATTAACCATTTTTTTCATATTTTTTAATAGAATATATAATATAAATAATAATATAAATAAATATTAAATCAACTTTTAAATACTTTTTTATGAAGTATTTTGGACATAAGACCAATATTTTAACAATTAGGTGTCAATTTTTTATATTTTAACAAACACAAAAGAAAAATAATATGATTTGATTGTATAATATTATTGGTCTTATTTGTATCCACAATATATGTTTTGTTAGAAAATACATCATTTATTTTCTTTTATTATGTTATCTTCCTTTTATTATAATGTTTTATTAGTTATCAATTTTTGTTACTATATATCTAAATACATATTTCAACAAAAAATAACATGTTATATACATAAATTTATTACAATTAATACTAAAAATATTATCATCATATTTACAAAACATGTCATATTAAACATACACAATGAAGTTCACAGATAAAAAAACTAATTGTGTCTATGAAGTTAAAAAATAAAAATTTTGATTAGCTAATCAAATCAAATCTAAAATATTTAAAATTTGAATTTAATTAAATAATTAATACCTAAAATAAAACTATGTCTTATCTTTCTAAATTCAAAATCTGTTGACATTAGTCTAAAAAGTTGTTTAAGTTTAATACAATAAAATTTACTAAATTTTTTAAATTTGGTTAGACTATTTAGGAGAAAAAATAACATATTAAATATTTAAATAATTTTTTTATTAAAACATATTTGATTAAATTAATTAATAAAATTTACTAAAACAATTTTTATTTTATATTAGATATTATATTAGAATTTTATGTTATCATTATTTTATATTAAAATAAATATATTAGAATCTATTGTTAACTTTTATATTTTATATTAAAATAAA
>JAMLFT010011870.1:0-10788 GCA_026544285.1 Pachyrhizus erosus | reverse complement strand
ATATTATTTATAAAATTTTAATAAACTTATCATATATGATAATTTTTAATTAAATGATAATGTTAAATCTCTTTATATTATCAGAGTATAGACTATTTTTTCATATATTAATTATCTTTTATTTATTAATATTTATTTTTTAATTTTCCTTTTAAAGTAAACATTAATTTGAACGAGACAAATTGGTCTCTCTCTTTCACTGGTTGTTATCGTAAAATTGTATTGCCTAAGAGAGGTTGAGACCGAAGCCGAGAATGGAGCCGTCTAAGCCGTACGAGAGAGCTGGAACACTTTTATAATTTTCATAAACTGATTATTATTTTTGTAGGAAAAAAATAAAAGAAAGTCCAAACCGCATGAGTCAAGAGAAGTCCCTGTCCCAAATTGTCAGTAGAATATATTTTTCAAAATTTGATTTTCTTATTCCTAATTTTCCCACACGCTATCTCTTTCACTTTCACTTCACCTTTTGCACAGAACAACTCTCTCTCTCTCTCTCTCTCTCACACACACACACACACACACACGCACACACACACACACACACTGTAATTTTCTTCCAGCACCTCATTGTCACTCAGACTTGTGTCCCTAATGTAAATATCATTTTCCACCCTTTCCAAAATATCTCCTTAAACCTCAAATGCCTATTATTATTCACTCTTCACTTCTTCATTCCTTCAGCTTCAACCTCGACCCCCCACTTCTTACCAGTCTTGCCTGGTTTTCCCAAATTTTCATTCTTTTTCCCTTTCCATGAGTTTATGCATCTTTTTCAAGCTAATTAAGTTTGAATTAGCTGGTGGGGTTTTCTGAATTCGTCGACAAAAACTGTGTTCTGCCTTTTCTCTTTTGTTTTTGGTTGCAGATTCAGGAACTGGGTGTGAGGTAATATATATGCTAGATCTTCATTTCCTTCTTTTTTGCTTCATGGGGTGTTTATTTTTTGGGGCATTGGGGGTTCTTTGTTGTTTTGTGGCTTAAAAAGTTTATTCCTTTGAAGGAGTTATTTTGCTTGATGAATCTGTGTGTTGCTTCCACTTCAGTTCTCAACTTCTCTTTGATATTTGAGATCTGGCTCATTTCAAATTTGTTTATCTACTTTCTTTTTAGAGATTTGAAAAAGATTGTTTTTTGTTATTCTACCATTTGAATTAATTGGAGATACTCATTATCCGTCGGTGTAAAGCATTGTTTCACCGACTATAATTTTTCTTAAAGTACTGCACGATCGCATTCCCCCCTCCCCTTTACTTGTGGTCGCTAAAATTGGGATGTTAATTGTTGCCTAGTCTTATGGAGAACTAGAACTGACTTTGATTTTTATTTTTTCTTGCTGAAGAAATTTAAAATTCATCTTAATAGCTGTGGCTGCACATCTGATTTATTCTTTCAAAAGGAATGTTGAAATTACTAAGTTAACTGAAAAGAAAAAAAAGCTAAGGCAATTGTGGTGTTTTACAGCATGTCAAACTTGTTGCACTAATTTGCTTATGTCTACTTTTCAGTGTAGTAATAAATGTAACTGTCATCCTTCCTTTCTGGGAAAATTTTCATTTTAAAATGTACAATCAGTGGATCTTCTTTTCTTTTTAAAGTTTTTGAAACCGCACGGGCAAGTGGCAACTACATTTTCTTTACCATATGAAGTTTTCTCTGATGTAGAAATTACTATTTCTCATATTTGTTCAAGGGTATTTTGATATGGATTTCTTTATAGATGGTTTTTGTTGACTTAAAGAACCATATGCTTATTTAATTGGTATGGTTTACCATTCTCTCATTGCTTCTTTTGTTTTGTATGAAGACTTCTTCAACTTGGGGGTGTCATTGACATAGATGCAAACAATCTTGAATTCGAAGGCAGTTAGTGATTACTTAAATCCCTGAAAGACATGCAGTCAGCCTTCATTCTGCTGAAATGAAGAACTTGCAGGTTCTCCTATCATATGCTTTTTATCTTGGTGGTTGTTACATAGTTTGCAATATTCACTATCACAATGGTTAATTTTATGAATCTAATGCACTTGGCCGTATTGGCTGTCAACATTGAGAATATATATGTACGATATTATTCCTTTTAAAATGTAGTTATAAGTATAACCAACCATTTTTATGCATTCTGTGCTGTTTTCCAAGGAAAGGATCAGTTTTCCCTTAGGAAATTACTTAATTCAATCAATATATGCATATCTTTACCTTGTATTAGCTGAATCTGTAACATCAAAGATGAAAACACCATTGCAGTTTGATATATTTTCGTTCACCCAACTATCAAAGTTGCATTGAAAAGTTTCTAATTTACAAGCTTTAATAAAAGACCCAATTTGTCATTAGTACTGGCTCTACAATTACTGAGAGCACATTTTATTTTGTATGTCACCAATTGTTAGTAGAGTTTATCTGAGGTTTCCTTAATTCCTCCTATATAATATTTTTGTAGTCTAGGTGGGTGTTTGTCATTTTGTTTGATTAAAGGTAGAATGATTTTATTTGCATCTATGACATTAATTTGGTTGTTTTGGGGGAAAACCCTGATATGATGTGCGCTCGTGGACCAACAAGTGGCTGACATGATGAGAGAAAAGGGATCCTAGTTAGCATAAGAAATTTTACAGTAATGCATGGAGATTATGGTTTGTGTTTTTAAAAGACTTAATTATACTTTTGGTCCCTCAAGTATTATAATTGTACAATTTTAGTCTTTTGAAATTCAATTGTGCTAATTGGATCCTTCGAGTATCGAAAATGTATAATTTTAGTTTCTCAAATTATAATTGTATGATTTTAGTTCCTTGAATTTCACACTAGTGTGATTTTAGTCCCTCAGATATTGCTATTGTACAATTTAGTCCCTTAAATCTCATAATTATGAAATTGAAGTTAATTTTTTGCGAACTAAAATTGCACAAATACAATATTTAGGGGACTAAAATTTTTACTATTGTAGAACGTAAGGGACTTAAATTGCACGATTTCAATGCTTGAGACTGAAATCGTACAATTAAAATATGAAGGACTAAAATTACACATTTGATATACTTGAGAGACCCAATTACAACACGAGAGACTAATATCACATAACTGTGAAACTTGAGGGACCAAAAGTGTAATTAAGCCTTTTTAGAAATTTGAAGAAATGGAGGTTGTACATGGTGGTTTGTTATCTATCACTGGTGTAGCCATCAGTAACTAATGAATAAGTTAACGGGTGACAGAATCCCTCTGATTTCTGAATCTAATTGTCATATAATAAGAATCTATCGGGATAAGTTTGGAATGAAGGTCTACTATTTTATTAAAGGCAGGGATATAATTCTTTTCTCAAAATTGACCTTGATAAACACTATTTCTCTGAAAAATACTTCAATGTCCTTGTCATTTCCAGTTGTCTAATTTGTTATAATGCTTTGTTAAGCAAACTACTGTGTACATGTTTAAAGCTCTAAAAAATTGATGAGCTTTGTGCCTGTTTTATTCAGTATTAAAGGATATTTTCTGGCTTTCTACTCTCACAGTGATGCAAACTCTGCCCAATCTTATAGATTTCCTTAATAGCACTTGTAGCTGCTTGCATATATTAATTACACAAAGCTAATCTTGTATGGATTTGCAGAGCTCGGAAGAGTTACAGTCATCAACTCAAGCTTCTCATGAGCCCAAGAGTGAACAACCAAACAATCACACAACTGATGCTCCTGTTACAGACACAGGCTCAGCATCTGCTACAAGTAATGACAGCAAAAAAGTTTCACGACAGGATATTGAGTTTGTAAGGATATTGTGTAACATTTGACTAGTTTTCTGTTATTTCCTACTTTTCCACTCGCATCTTATTTTGTGTGGATTGTATTTTTATAAGGACAATTTATGGAAGCTAATCTGAACTAATCTGTTTGTTTTGCTTTTGGCTTTTTGATTAAATATTCAAACTTTTGTAGGTCCAGAATTTAATAGAAAGATGCTTACAGTTATATATGAATAAAGATGAAGTGGTTAAAACACTACTGACTCGGGCAAAGATAGATCCTGGATTCACGACTCTTGGTAGGCATCTTAAGGTCTCTGTCATGCCATTTATGTATTGTCTGTTTGATTATATGCTGTTCATAGAAAACCTTTGTATCCTTGTTAATGATTTTTCATGTTTTATTTAATCAAATTGGTTATCTGATCCATGTGTTTGTCTTTTTGATTTCATGGTAATCATCACAATTTGATAGTTGAAACATTTTTCTTTTAGTAAAAACATGGCATTACTTGCATTCTTGTATATTTTCCATACCTTTTATTTGTGGATGCCAACTCGCGTCCCATTGCTTTCAATGCTTTGTAATTGATCCTTTTTAATTCAGTATGGCAGAAGTTGGAAGAAGAGAACGCTGATTTTTTCAGGGCCTACTATATCAGGCTAAAATTGAAAAAGCAAATACTTTTGTTCAACCATTTACTTGAGCATCAGTATCATCTGATGAAGTGTCCAATGCCTGCAAAGGTTCCATTGGCTCCAATACAGAATGGAATCCATCCTATGCCTGGTAAATTTTTGCCCTCTCACCAGTGTGCTAATGTGTGTGTGTTTAAATCCAAAATATCTTCACCTCTTTTCAATTTGCATGACTTAAAGTAAACTATGAGTTGAGACTTGAGTGATGGCACTTACATTTCACTTCTCATGTTATGCAATCTTTCTCACTGCACTCTAAACTTCATGGCCTACAACAAGGAGCAAATCATGGATCGTGTCTCATGGAAAAGGTCTTGAGTGATATTTTCTTCACTTTATAAGAACGAAAAAAATAGTGTGAAGATTCTCAGGGTTGATGGAAGTTCCTTTAACCAATGAGGCTTTGCTATATCATTGCTGTGAAAACTTAATTATATTATTTATTTAAGAGGACTAATCAGTAATTAAAAACATTATCCTGGGTATTATTTATGATGCTGCCTGATTTTACTCCAGATGTTAATGTTTGGATTTATCAAAAAGTTTGGTTAGTTAAGAAGTTTGGGTAATTGAGAAATGGTCCATTATTAGTGCTATTATGAGAATGTACTTATGATTGTTGGAATATTTCCTTTCTTGTATTCTGAAGTACAAAAATTGGAAACCCCCATATTTTCTTGTTAGTCTATTCATTGCTGCTGGCTTTATATTGCCCACAGTTGAGGAAAGGAATTCTTTTTATATATTTCTTGGTTGAGTGTTATTTTTGATGGATTCCTAGGGATTTATTTTGCTGTATTAGTGCTTGTAAATATTCTATTGACCTGTGAGTATTTGAGTTTCTTGTGTAATCTTTTTGTGTTTATTGCTTAGTACATTTCAGTCTTAAAAGATGGATTAGATTATAGATGCATAAGTTCACTTCTTTGCTTTTTATCTTTTTCTCATTTCTCTGCATTATCCTTTAACACCATTTGTTTGCAGTGCAGTCAACAACCTGCCTATGGGATATCCAGTGTTACAGCAGCCTCCCATGCCAGCAACAGGTCAACCTCATATTGACTCCATGGGTTGTGGTATATCAAGTTGTCATGTAGTTAATGGAGTCCCTGCCCCAAGCAACTTTCACCCCATCCGGATGAATTCTGGGAATGAGTGAGAATTTTCCCAACTAAACATAATTCCTTTCAAGTTACTTGTATAGGGGACAATATTAGAATTAAGATTATTTGTAGGTGGTCTTGCTTGGCTACTAGCTTTTGTAGTTGTCTGAAATGTGTAAATGTGTGTTTTGTGGTTCAGTAGTAATTGATTTTATCAATGAAATGCTTAGTTATGTTGTGACTAATAATGTATGTCTAACTGTTTGTTAAAATGATTCATGCTCAATTGGTCATATTTGTATCATTTTAATTTTTATGATATGGTTTACCATGCGGTATCAAGCAAAAGGAATCTTCCATGTAACTGTCCCCTTTGAGTGTTTCTGCATTATGCACATTTTATGCCCAGATTGTTGTAGTTGTCACGCATTTAAATACTAGTTAAGTTAATTTGAAGTGGAGGACCTTTCTCCTTATGTTATTTTAAAAGTAACTTGCTTTGCTTTTGTCCTTGTTGAAGTATGGTGATGGACCACAGCGCTCCTGATATGGCTCCTGTTATTCCATCAAATGGTACAATGTCATCCGTCTCAGAAATGCCAGTAAGTCCGACATCAGTAGCATCCAGTGGTCATTTCCCCTTCACTGCATCAGAAATATCAGGAATGGGTGCAGATGCATCAGCTCTTGATACAGCATTTACATCTGATGTGGCAAGTTCAGTAGGACTACAGCTTGCACCGGATGGTGGCAATGGAATTTCCCGATCGCTAGATCAAATTCAATGGAATTTTAGCCTTTCTGATCTAACAGCAGATTTGCCAAACTTGGGAGGTAATTTCTTATTTGGCTCTCTGATTCCTTTTTAGATAAATGCTGTTAAAGTTAGTCAGATGTCATGGGGGAGTGAAGTTGTTGTTGAGTTTGTGTTCTGTTGTGTTCTTGATCTGCCCAAAGTAATCTGAATATTTGAGAAGAAAAAGGTGAACCTGTTGGACTCAGTACTAACCAAAGAGAAGAAGGAAGCATTTACTATCAATATTGAATTTCGAGTAAAATTGGATTGAGTTGGTCTTTCTGTTTCCTTATATGTGAAGAACTGTTATTATATTTTATGTAGTTATCATAAGATATCTGATGTAGGTATTAATGTCTCGACTGCTATTGGTTCCAAGTAAATACTTAATGCAGTCAAGGATTATACTCAAGATTTTATATGTTCAACCATTGTTGGTGTCTTCTTGCTTTTACTGTCTCGAGTTCTTTGCAGATCTAGGAGCTCTGGGAAACTATCCTGGTTCACCATTTTTGCCATCTGATTCAGACATTTTACTTGAATCTCCTGATCAACAGGATATAGGTAATGATACATATATATCTTATTTTTTAGTGTCCTAAATTATAATATTATTCATGAATAATAGTGGTCCAACAATATTTTGCTGACAATCAAATAGGATTAAGTTCTAGACCACTAGTCCACCACTGATTCCACGGGCAAAAGTAATGTCAGGGGTTGCATCAATGTGAAATAGGTTTTGCTCTTGTGAAATGCATAAAAAATGGTTAAATTGTTCTATATCCACTTGTAGTTTAGATTTAGTAATTAAGTTCCAATACTTTCCAAAACATATTTTAGTTGGATCTATATAACATAGGTGGATTTCAAGGACCTTGTCACGATTTCTGTTTGTTATTTGAAACTACAGTGACCCAATTATAAAATTTAAATTATAGGGATATACGGAAATTTCCTGAGAGTTTTGGGACCTATGGTCATCAACTTGATCAAATTGTTTGGACTTAATAAAATCTTGATTTACTATTATTGTTATTAAAAATTCAGAATACATATTCATATGTGCAATCTATAAAATAGAATAAAACACTACAAAATCTGCTCAAAAGAGGCAAAACGAAAACGGAAGGCAACGTAAAATTTGAAAGCTGCAAAGTGGACATAAGAATAAAATCTAAATTTCATGAATTATATTAATTAGTAGAACACTTTATGCTATAGATGATCAATTTTGACACATTTTAGTAGCATCTGGTTTCTGAAATAGCGCCTTGTACCATATATCTACGTAATGCTGGAATCTGTCTTGAAATTTATGCTATTGCTTTTCATTTTTTAAAGTGAAGTTCTAATTTTAATTTAACAAATATACCTTTGTTTTCATTTCAGTGGACGACTTCTTTGTTAATTCTGAGCCCCCATGCTCTCAATCAGATGAGGAGAAATCTTGAGGTGAGGCGAGTTGCATGTTTCACATTAATTTTTAGGTTAGGGAAAATTAGGATTAATAAATGTCATCTAGCTTACATGGCATACAGGTTTACCATTACCTAAGTGTAGGCAGCCTGATTTATATCATCAGGATGAAGATAGGATGTCAATTGTTCCCTGTAGTAGCAAACTAGCAATCTTTTGCATTCTTTTAAGAAATCTGTTATCAGAATGAGTTGGAACAGTGTTTAGGATGTAATTGATTTGATGCATTTGGATATATATATATATATATTGTTTGGATCCTTGTCAGTCCAAAGGTTGGTGTAATATCTACTTCAGAGTTTCAATTCAAAGCAATATTATATTTCCTTGACACTATAATGGTGTCAAATTAATTGTTGTAGCATCATAACAAGATTACTAGTTCATCTAATAACAGCATGATTTAATGGCCTTTTAGCATTTATACTTGAATTAGAAATGAGTGTAGAGGTTGACCACATACTATTGTTAGACACAAAAGTTTTCGTATTTGAACCTAAAATGTTATTCTTTTTAATCTCTTGCCTGCCAAAAAACTCAAGGGTATATTTGGGAGTATAATTTTGAAGGGAAAAGATGAGGTTAAACTTTTTTATTTTTAAAATAAGAATTATTATATGATGTTTTAAAAAAAAAAACAAAATAGCAGAACATTAAATTTATGATAAATTTTATTTAGAAGTCATTATTTATTAACGATGAAAATTTGCTCTCTATTCCTTCTAAAATTTACTTTGAAATGTCCTAAGGTAAGCTATCATATTGATCTGTCAAGTGAGCACCTTGCATTTTATTCTTTTCCCTTTATTTTAAGTAGGCTACGAGCCTAACATGTCAAGTACGCTGTAAGGTATATAAATTTATCATATGCGGCAATTTGTAATTGGATAATATATTTTAATCAAATTCTTGAGATAATGCACTTGTACATACATCTTTTGAAAAAATTACTTCTATATAGTAGAATACTGAAATGCCTCTACATATTTCAAATTTTGACTCTAATAAAAAATGTCTCTCTTCGAATTTTTGAATCATCATCTTAGGAAAGATTTTGTCTAATTATCGCTTTGGTTCCAAGGGATTAGTCCCTCGTCTATGTAATTATGTTTGAAGAGATATTGGGTTACCAATAAAAAAATATTTAAGAAGTTTTTCTAAATAATTACTTTTATTTACCTGATAAACCGTTTTACCATTTTTTTTTATAAACATCTAGCAATAACTCAAGTGACTTTTATCATAGAAAACCAATACTAGGAAAAATTATTCTTTTTCAAACAAGAACAATTGAACATAATCAAGAGATGCTGGTTAACTTACATGCAATTTTTTTTTATATTATTCTTCCATCACAAATTGTTATTAATAATATATTTACTATTTTTTTATAATATTTATGAATATTATATGTATCATAATTTTTTATTGATTACTTGTGTAATTATTATATTAGTAATTAAACTCTACTGCAATGTACTACTTACAATTAGCCGTTATTCATTTTATAAACGGCAAACTATCTTGTCATTCCCCTTATAAACAAAGAAGTAAAAAATAAACTTTTGCTTTATTAGAGGCAAACCAAAATGAGGATGGTATGGTCCACCAACTTTAATGAAAGTTGTTAAATATGTACTATAAAGATAACACAAACTTTTCCATTAGATTTCAAACCTAACAATGGTCCCATGAAAATAGCCAATGGAATTGGATTTGGTTGGTAGGCTCTTCCTGTCCCTTGTAAAGAGATTTATATATTGTGGTTTATTGTGTCAGATAGTTTTATAAATCAATTTAATTCAATGTAAATTCAACTTGTAAGTTTTTTCCTAATAAAATGAAATGTTATATTTCTAACTACCAAAATAATTTAATAATAAAATCTTGTCACAATTGTTTCATGGTAATAAATAAGAGAAAAAATATTATGTATTATTAATGTAAAATAAATTTACATTTTCATCTAATAATAATCTATAATGAATCTTATCATAAATAATAAATTTGTTGATTTTTATTATAATTATTTTAAATATCATACTAATAATAATTTGTAATTAAATATTAATATAAAATTATTTTCACAGTTAATACATGACTATTAAAACCAATAAATAATCTATTTCCTTCAATGTATAAATATAAAGACATTTGAATCCATCAAAGACTAAAAGGTTATTCCTTTTTTCTTCGTCTGCAATTTTTTTTTTAAAAACTAAAATTTAAAATGTCTGTCTCACGACCTTTTTTTCATAAGTAATACAAAAAAAAAATAAAAATTTACCTGACTAATACACATGCAATATTATTTACTTGGATGAGATACATTGCAATTGAAGGTGAAAAATTGGTTGGTGGGTAAATCAATCTCTCACCTGGATTTTTTTTTACTTTTTTTTTTCTTCATGAGAAATCGGTTGTCACTTTTGCTTTTTTTGTTATTTTTATTTTTGTAAATAAAAATTTGTATGATGAGTTAATTTTTAATTATGTTGTTTCTAATAATTGGTATCGAAAGTATTTTTTTAATAATTGAATTAAATAAAAATTTATAGAATGAGTTAATTTATAATTATTTTATTTGTAGTAATTGATATTGAAATTCATCGATATTGTATTTATTATATATTTTTAGATCAATTCAACATATGAAATTTATATTATTGAATTTACCTGTATGAACTCTATTAGACTTAATTATTGTTCAAACAAAAAACTAATAAAAATTGATAAAATTAAGTTAAAAATTATCCATGTTAACAAAGTAATTGACAAATTTTTTTATAATTAAATTATCAAAAAAATATTTCCAATACTAATTACTATAGCCAATATAATTAAAAATTAAATTATTATATAAATTTTTATTTAAAAAAAAAAAATAAAATGAAAAAAACTTAAAATAAAAATAAAAAAAAGTAAAGAAAAAAAAAAAAAAAAAGGAAAATCTGTTTAAAGAC
>JAMLFT010011869.1:0-10789 GCA_026544285.1 Pachyrhizus erosus | reverse complement strand
ATTTATTAATAAAAGTATATAAATATATTAATTAAGATAATAAGAAAAAATATATATCTTTATAATAATAAAAATAAAAAAATAAAAAATTATGTAGTTGACAAAGATACCGTCTTAATTAAAAAGTGAAAAAAAATAATAGATAAATCACTTTATTTGTTAATTTATGAAAGAAGTTATAAAATATTATTTAATCACAAATAACATATGATTATTAAAAAAACTGAATCTCAAATTAGATTAATTATTTATAATCATTATTTTAATTTTTATGTTTTATATCTTTTAAATAATAAATATAAATTAAAATAATAACTTATAATTGTAAAATATAAATAAATAAATAATCATTTAATAGTTTTAAAGACATTTAATATTTAAGAAGAATTAAATACAGAGGTTAATTTTGTCATCAAGATATTTACTAAGGTTTTGAGAATTAAAAATTAATAGTTCTTCTTTAATTCTTCCTTTAAAAATTAATAAAAAACCAAAAATTAATGACTAATTAATATTTACTGATCACGACACATAATGTTGTTATATAAATAAATAAATATAAACATTATAATATAAGAGTCACATAATATTTTTTTTTAATCATCTTCACTTAATAATTTCTTAAAAAAAGTTAATCAACTAATTTTTTTTATATATAATCATGTTATTAAACTAATTTAGAGGTTCCAATCACGCCCCTAGTCCCACATAATTGAGATTGGACTTCGCACAACGTTTATTCCATTTGACCATTCTAAACTTCCAAAACCAAAATTACTTAGTGGTGGTGGATCTAATGCCATCAACGTTGCAGTAAATGGTTTTTTCTCATTTTTGTTGAAGCTCAACACGTTTGACTCACATGGAATATCTACCATAATTGATACCTTGTATGTTCCTGCAACACCCACATTAGTAAGAGTCCGCGTGTATTTAACAATCATTGCACCGTTCCTAGTCGCCATTGGTCTAAACACCACACTTAATGAACGGTAATTTAGGTTCATTACACTTGTGTATCACACTAGTACTTTCTCCTTGCCACGACCTCAATACTATCGGATGTGTAGTTTAATGCACAGAGGAAGTAGAGATTACCATCCACTGTCAAATCTTAGACAAGTCCAGGATAAGTGCTGCAACAGGGTTTACATGTCGTACCGACCTCAAACGATGATGTTGGATTATTTGTGGCACTGTCTAGCAATTTCTGGCTGTTACTATAAGTCGTATAAGCTGTGGTCATTGGCGCGGATCAAATTGCAACTGGGCTCCAATTTGGATAAACTGACCACTCGCATGAGCGCATGACATGGATATGCCTGAGATTATGTTAAAGTTCGCACGCCTATCATCTTGGCCGAGACTAGTGGGACCCACAAGCTTTGTCCATGCTGCTAAGATGTTGACTCCAGGAGCAATGAAATCAGGCTTCAATATCTCTCGGGTGTAATTTTGTTTGGGCCTAGAGCTAAATGCCGCAACAACTGGCGATGGCTCAATTCCAACCTTCGTTCGATGAAATACAAGCATAGCTGTTGGGTTGAGTCAATGACAAGTACTCCTTAATGGCTTTTGCTGCCTAGAAACCCACTGCAATTGTTGGCAAAAGATGGGCATCTGCCACCAATTTCTCCCCGTTGGATTCCACATTGGCCAACACCATGCCTACACCACTAAAGTATTTCAAGTCCTTTCTTTACCTCAAAATTATCTCCACGTTCACAAAACACAATTTTCCCCTTAATATTTTTCGGATCCAAGCTATCCATCTCACACCTCTGCACTTTTTCCTGCCCTTGCATTCCCTGCATATATGAATGCCACGGGAGTATTGGGAAAAGAATTTCCATCGTAAAGTGATACTCCATGATATTTTTGTCCATTCCTGAGGTTAAGTTACACTAGGAAATCACGATCTAGTGTGCCAGCTCCTACAATGATTATCCAAGGTGCCACATTTTGGACGGTATAATGATAAGGACCAGCGCTTCCTACAGCACAGGAAATAATAATCCCTTTCCCCATAACTGTAAAGGTTCCAATTGTGAGGTAGCCTCCATCGTAATCGACTGTTACACCTCCCAGTGATGCTGAAATAACATTGACGTTATCAAAGATGGTTATGTCCATTGCTGCTAATATATCAGAAGCAGCACAAGAATCTTTCCAGCAAACCTTGTATGCAGCGATTCTGGCGTGTGTGACCATCCCACGCCGTCCCAAAACCCAAAAAGGCTAGCGGCTTCCAGACCCTATTGTTGTGCTAGCAGTATGGGTGTCGTGGCCATCATCGTCTCGTGGCAATCTAAACTTCATGATTTTGTTTATGCAATGTAGTGAGGCCTCGTAGCTTATGTGCTATAGATCATATTTGCATAACATTTTAATTCATTTATTTATATTTTTTAGGTTAATCTTTATTAAATTTTAACTATTTAATATTTTTAGAATTTATCATTATATTTGTCTTGTTTTTATTTCAGTTTAATTATTTTTCACAAGAAAGATTTAAAAAATAAGTTTAAATATAAAAGACTTGAAAGCATAGAATCACATGATCAAACATCAAAATTAGAGTATAAATTGTACAATTCGAGAAAATTACGATCTTATAATGTTTATCATCGAAGAGTAAATGTAATGATATTTTTTATATTTGTTATTTTTAAATTTGTTTTGTAATTAGACATTATTGACTTTTGGCTCATGATTTTAAACAAATTTTTAGACTCTAATTTAGAAATTATGCTAGAGATTGACACATTGATGAATAGAGCAAAAGTTTAGGGTTCATTCTGTACCTTCTCTCTTAATTCAGGTTTGATGTTATTTCTCTTCCTTGTGTTAGTTTTAATGGGTTATTTATGAGTAATCATTCTTGTTTTGGGATTAGGGTGTAACCCTTGACACTTGTTTATGTTAATTTAATTATTTAAGGTTTGTTTTAATTTTATTTTTTTTATTTTTCTCTTATTGATTTTATATACGTTAGACACTCGACCACCATTTGCATGATTTTAGATGCTTAGGGATAAACAACAAGGTGAACTTATGTGTTGGAACCATAAAAGATGAACTTATATTTTGATTCGTGAACAAATTAACAAAGAACATAAAGGATTTAATTGAACTTACTCCTACAACAGTGGGAGTAAATTTAATTAGATACATTTAAGTAATGATGTTCTCCAAAGATAAAAATTAGTTCTTCAAATCAATGACAAATATTAATTTTTGTTTATTTAAATATTTATACTTTTTAATTTATTACTATATTAAATCATCTCAAATTAACAATATTTTTTAATAACAAATTTAATATTGACAAATGAAGAGGTGAAAAATGATACTCTTATAGAAATGAAAATTTGTTACAAACTAATAGTAGAAGCTTATATGATTTTTCTCCAATATCTATTACAGACATTAATTTAATTTTTCAATTTGAAAATTGTCTCATTTCTTACAAACTCAATTACGATAGAAAATTGTTTGAATATGAACATATTCAAATGTTGTCCATTATGATTATTGAGCAAAGGAAGATTTATGATACAATCACGCATAGTGTGTCTTCAAATTTTGGTAGATTGTTTTTTTTTTTTTATGGCTTTGGAGAAATAGGTAAAAATCTTCTCTAAAGAACTACCTCTACAACAATGAGATTTAAAGGAGAAATTTTTTTAATTGTAGCATCTAATGAAATAGCTACTTTGTTGATTTCAAGTGGCAAAACAACACAATCTAGGTTTCAAATACCAATTAATATTAATAAAGATTCTACTTGCAATATAAAATAATGTAATCCTTTAGTTAAGTTAATATTAAGGACAAAATTTATAATTTGGGATGAAGTTTCAATGATATATAGACATTGCTTTGAAGTTGTTGATAAAACGTTGAGGGATCTTTTACGATTTTCTAATAGGAGAAAATCACATCTTTCTTTTGGAGAAAAAATTATAGCTTTGTAAAGAGATTGTAGACAAATACTTCCTCTCATACCAAAAGGAACAAGACAAGATGTTGTTCATGCTAGCATTAATGCTTCATATTTTTTGTCTTTATGTAAAGTTCTCACATTGACACAAAACATAAGGCTACAATCCATATCTTCACATGAAGATGCTACTCAATTAAAACAATTTTTAGATTAGACTTTAAGTATTGAGAATGAAATAATTGGTGAAATTAATTATGAACATGTTAATACATTCCACCTACTATGCTTAATGACAATTCACATGATACTCTTTTAAATGTTGCTAACAAAACATATCTATCACTTTTGAAAATATTAGAGACACATCTTTTTATTTTTAGGATAGAACTATTTTAGCTCAAACTAATGATATTGTTAATGAATTGAATGACGACATTATGTATTTGATTTCAAGGGATGTCAAAACTTACTTAAGTTTTGATACATCATGTTCAATTAATGGAAATGTCGATAAACTAGATAATATACATACTCTAAGTTTTTAAATATTTTTTTGCATCTGGTATTCCCAACCATCAATTAAAGCTTAAGATATAAGATTGGTGTCTCCATTGTGCTATTGAGAAATATAAATCAATTGTCCAAATTGTGTAATGACATTCAATTAATTGTCACCCAAATTGAAAATTATGTTTTGGAAGCAAAGGTCATTTCTAGTAAAATTGGAGAAAATGTTTGGATTCCAAGATTATCATTGACTCCATTTGATCCTAGAATTTCATTTCAATTTCAACATAAGTAATTTCTAGTAATTGTTTCTTTTGCAATGATAATAAACAAAAGTCAAGCACAATCTCTAAAACATGTTGGAGTTTACCTTCCAAGACCAATTTTTTCACATGGTCAATTGAATGTTGTTATCTCAAAGATTACAACACATAACAAATTAACAAATTAAAATTTTTTATATATAACAAAGATAGATAGAGATAATTCAAGCATGACTTCAAATGTAGTTTATAAAGAAGTCTTTCAAAATTTGAATTAGATAATATTCATCTTTTTATTTTCTTTCATGCATTGGTATATACTAATTTATCACTCTTGTTGTTTAATTAAGTATTATTAGTCTTCGTTAATCAATCACTATTAATTTTTTTAATTTTTATTTATTGTTTCAAATTGGTAAGAAAACTAAGATTTTATATCTTTTCCATGAAGAGATTACTAAAACAAAGGTTTGCATTTTGTTACAAAATAATATTTTATCACTTACTAATCATTTTCTTCATATATTTTCTTAATAGAATATACAATAGAAATAAATATTAAATTAATTTTTCAATTACATGTCAGTTTTTATATTTTTTAGTCAATGACAAACACAAAAAAAATAATATAATCTAATTATATAATATTGTTGATCTTATTTGTATCAACAATATATTCGAAAAATATATTATTTTCTTTTTTATGTTATGTTATCTTGTTTTTATTACTTTGTCTTATTAGTCATCAATTTTAATCATTACAATCACAATACATATTTCAATCAAAAAAAGCATCTTTCATACATAGATTTATAATTTTGATGCTAAAAATATTATTATTTATATTTATAAAACACATCACATTAAACATATACAACTAAACATAGATTTTTTTTAATCAATGACAAACACACAAAAAAAAATATAATCTAATTATATAATATTATTGGCCTTATTTGTATCAACAATATATGTTTTGTCAAAAAATATATCATTTACTTTTTTATGTTATGTTATCTTGTTTTTATTATTTTATCTTGTTAGTCATGAATTTTAATTATTACAATCACAATACATATTTCTATAAAAAAAATCATCTTTCAAACATAGATTTATAATTTTGATACTAAAAATATTATTATTTATATTTATAAAACACATCATATTAAACATATACAACTAAACTATTTATTTATTTATTTATTCTATGTATCCATTGATAAAAAAAAATTAGTAAAGTAACTAAATCATTTTTCTTTCTAAATTTTTGCTTTTATCAAGGATCCGTTATTTTTTATTTTTAAATTTGAATAAAAACCAACTGTGTCACGCAAAGAGATGTGCACACACCTACATTTCATGTCAAAAAGTTTTGTAATAAATAGCTCTGTTCTTGTTATTGTAGCGTGTAATTAGTAATAGATATTAATTCAAAATTTAATTGCTTGAACATGTCAAAAAGTTTTGTAATAAATAGCTCTGTTCTTGTTATTGTAGCGTGTAATTAGTAATACATATTAATTCAAAATTTAATTGCTTGAAAAATAAAATTGTGGTTTAGTAATATTAGTTAAGATTTACTATAATAGAACATTGTAACAGAAGCAAAACTCCTTTCCATACTTTCATTAGTCTCCACCTATATAAATATCATATATTGCAACATTCAAATTTATTGTATTATAACTACATCCATTAGCTAGACAAGACTCTGCTTACATTTTTCATTCATGTCCGGATTCCCAGACAATTGAGATAGGACTTCCGACAACATTTTTTCCATTTGACCATTCTAAACGTCCAAAGCTAAAATTACTCTGTGGTGGTGGATCTGATGCTGTAAACGTTGCTGTGTATGATTTTTTCTCATTTTTGTTGAAGCTCAACACGTTTGGCTCAACTGTGACCTTGACAGATGGGATCTCCAACGTAACTGATACTTTGTATATTCCTTTGACTCCCACGTTAGTAAGAGTTCGCGTGTGTTTAACTATAGTTGGACCAGACCCTCCTGCTATGGGTTTAAACACCACACCAAATGAAGGATAATTTAGGTCTGTTACACTATATTGCTTGTGTGCATCGCACTCGAACTTTCTCCTCGCCACAGCCTCAATCCTATCAGTTGTGTAGTTTAATGCACAAAGGAAGTTGAGATAATCATCTGAGGCCAAATCATAGACAAGTCCTGGATTAAGTGCAGCAACAGGGTTCACATGTCCAGCACCGACCCCAAAAGGTGTTGACGAGGCGCTTGTGGCACTGTCTTGCAATTTCTGACCGTTGTTGTAAGATGTATAAGCTGTGGTCATAAGCGCAGACCGAATTGCAGCTGGACTCCAATTTGGATAAATCGACTTGATCAAAGCTACTATACCGCTTGCGTGAGGGCATGCCATGGATGTGCCTGAGATTATGTTGAAGTCCACACGCCTATCATCTTGGTCGAGGTTACTCGGACCAACAAGCTTCGTAAATGCGGCTAAGATGTTGACACCAGGAGCAATGAAATCAGGCTTCAATATCTCTGGTGTGATTGGGTTTGGGCCCCGAGAGCTAAATGCCGCAACAATTGGTGATGGCTCAATTCCAACCTTTGTTCCCTGAAACACAAGCGTAGCTGTTGGTTTTCGAGCAGATTGCAAGTACAACTTTATGAGTTTCGCAGCCTTGAAACCCACTGCAGCTGTTGGCAAAAGATGGGCATCCGCCACCAATTCCTCTCCGTTGGATTCCGTGTTGGCCAACACCATTCCCACACCACCGGCAGATTTCACCACAAGTCCTTTCTCTACCCTAGAATTATCTCCACGCTCACACAACACAATTTTCCCCTTAACCTTTTTTGGATCCAAGCTATCTGTCTCACACACCTCTGCACCTATTTTTGCACTTGCATTCCCAGCATATATGAATGGCACAGAAGTACGAGGCGCAAAATTACCATCATAAATTGACATTCCAGAATAGTTTTGTCCATTTCCAAGGTTAACTGATACTGGGAAATCACGATCTAGTGTGCCAGCTCCCACGGTGATCATCCAAGGTGCTGCATTTTGGAGAGAAGAGCTATCAGGTCCTTCATTTCCTGCAGCACAGGAAACTACAATCCCTTTCTCCATTGCTGCAAAGGCTCCAATTGCAAGGTTATCTTCGTCATAATCAACTGCTCCACCTCCGAGTGATGCTGAAATGACATTGACGTTGTCAGAGATGGCTGTGTCCATTGCAGCTAATATATCCGAAACAGTACAAGTATCTGCCCAACAAATCTTGTAGATAGCAACTCTGGCACGTGAGGCCATCCCACGTGCTGTCCCAGAAGCATAACCAAATAGGCTCGCACCTTCCACTACAGACCCTGCGGCTGTGCTTGCAGTGTGTGTGCCGTGGCCATCAGCGTCTCGCGGTGATCTGAATTGGTTGGTTGCATTAAGGGGCCCCACTGAGGCCTCGTAGCCTTTTAAGAAGAACCTGGCTCCTATCAATTTCTTATTGCAATTGGCGATTGTGAAATTGTCGCCTGATTCACATTTCCCTTTCCAGCTACTAGGGATGGGTCCTAATCCGGTATCGTCAAAGCTTTTGCTTTCGGGCCAAACACCAGTGTCGAGGAGTCCGATAATGATGTCACTTGCTGCATTCGCTTTAGGGAACATATTCGTAATTTTATCGAGCCCAAGGAACTGTGGTGTTCGAGTTGTGAGTGGCTTGTATATTTTCTCGGGCAGCACCTTTAGAATCCCGGTTTGACTCTTTAACAATTGGGCTTCTTCAGGTGTTAATCTTGTTGAAAATCCATGGATTGCGTTGTCATAGGTGTAGAGCATTTCTGCTGAGTTAGATATCGATTTCAGCATCGATTTATACCAAACTGAATGATGATTTAAGCTTGTTGGCATTTCAGATTTGGCCACATGGACTATGTAAGTACTCTTTTGGTTATCTATTGTCTTGTTTATTGTTGCCAGAGATACATCACAAAGGATCAGAAACAAAATAAAAGTAATTGCAAAGAAAGGTTTCTTAAACGTCTCCATGCTAAACATCTTCGTTTATAGCAAGACTGCGAACGGGATGTAATCGAGAATTTGGCTAAATTAAGGGCCTATTTCTAATGCAAAGTATATAGTTGTTATCACAAAGAAGTGGTGGAGCGGTGGGTGGGGGTTATGAAAAAAAAGAGAGAGGATTTGATTTGGGTTGTTGGGTGATTAACTTGTTGTATTTGATGCGAGAATAGAACAGAATAAATACATCAGAGTAGGGGAATACAAGCAAGCTAGTGCACGTTACACCTTTCTCTTCTCATGCAACACGAGGATATACAAAAAGACATTTTGATGCTATCACAGGAGCGTTACACTCTTGACTTTGTTTTATTACAACCTATCACTCTTGGGGTTGGGACTTGGGAATGCGCAGTTTCAACTTTGAGGGATTTATTGTGTCTTTAGATGAATAAACTAGACTATTTAATAGCTTTTAAAGAATTTAATGTTTAAAATTTTTAAATTAATACAAATGATTATGTTGTCAACAAGATATTTATTGAGGATACAAAAATTAGTAGTATAACATAAAAAGAGATACAAACTAGTTTCTTCTTCATTTTAATTTGAACAAAATTTCTGTTTGAATTTAAATTAAATAATTAAATAATAAAAGAAAATGTTTAATAGAATTTAAATAATTTAATATTTAAATTTTTTAAATTAATACAAATGTTAATATTGTCAAAATGTTTATTGAAGATACAAAACTTACAAGTATAACATGAAAATAGTTACTAGTTTCTTCTTCATTTTAAGTTGACCAAAGTTCTTGTTTGAATTTAAATTAAGTAATTGAATAAATAAAAGAAATTTTTTATTAAAGAATTTAATATTTAATTATTTTTAAAGAAAAATCATAATACTGTTAAAAATATATATTAATTATTTGATAATTAAATAAAAAATTACTAGTTTTTTTTCTTAGAGTTCACCTACAATGTTATTTGAATTTAAATTGGATGGGAGTAGAATTTTTATATTAAATGAAAGTATTTTTATGAGTCATTTTTTAATGACAATGTTTTTAGAATTTACTCTCATTTTTGTTAATTCCTATGACTTAGCTTATGTTCGGTTTTTTATTTGGAGATTTCAAATATGTTTGAAGAAGTAACTCCTTTAATTCTTCGAGACTCGATATACATTGAGAGGGAGACCACTGATTTTCTAAACATATAATTATTATATCCAATGTATTTAATATCTAATTTTAATTTTCTATAAATTTTAAATCTAAATACAAGCTATCACTTCAAGATATTTCTCTGCCAATAAAAATTACAATATCATGAAATAATGAAAATAGGTTTAAAAAATTATCCAACCTATATCATTAATGGAATAATAAAAAAAAAAGAACAAGAGGCTCACATTGATAAAATAACAATATTGTATTGAAATGTAAAATGAAAATTTAATTAAATTATTTTTTGTCAGAAATTCAATTAAAATATTAAATAAATCAAATCGTGAATAATGAAAAAAAAATAAAAAAAACATATTTTTAATGAATACTCTTCTAGTAATTATTATTTCTATAAATTATAATACACAAATTGGAGTGTAAAACTCTCATTTTCCATAATAATCTTTCAATTAAACATTCTCGTTATTTTTTCTCTTATCTTATATATTACTCCTGGAATTTGTAAAAATAACTAGATTTTAAGTATTTTAAATTATCATTCTTTTATCATTATTTATATATTTTATCTTTTTAATTATCCATTTCCTTCAATGTATCACATTTTATCTTATTTTCTAAATTAAAATTCAACATGTTCTTTATAATGAAATTTTCAATATATAGTTAAAAAAACCTACGTCATTATTTGAAATATTCATTAGAAATCTAAAATAGTTTATGTATTTAAAATATTTATTTATTATAAATTTTAATTATAATATCATTTATTTTTAAAAATATTTATTTGTTATAAATTTTAATTATATAAAATTAATTACTATAAGTTTTAATGAATACATGAATTAAATGATATGAAAAATAAGGTTTAAAT
>JAMLFT010011868.1:0-10747 GCA_026544285.1 Pachyrhizus erosus | reverse complement strand
AACATATATAAAGACTAAATTATATGTTTAACTCAAAATCAACAATAAATCTAAATATGATTTGATTGGAAACTGATTGAGTTGATTACTATTTTTTTTTAATGTCCGATAACATATTCATAAAATTATAATTTTAAGTTCTAATTTTTTACTTCATTTAACTTATCGATTGATTGAGTTTAATTGAAAAATAAATTACTCTCATTTTATTAAGTGTCTAAATTATTATGATTTTAACTGAAAGAGTTTATATTAATGCTACATAGTAAAATATCTTTAATGTCTATTTAGTTTAATTTTTTTTATAAAAATAATACTTATTTTATTTTATTGAAAGAATAATTTTTAAAGAAAATTTCTTTTTTCCAGAATTAATCCCCAATTAAACATGTGCAAAATTTAATCGTACTTTAATTATATAAGTCAAAATAATAAAAACTGGTAGCTACTTATTAATTAAAAAAAATTATACCAACACATTCTTACAAACTGACGACGAAAACAGTGTATGACCATTTAATTATTCTCTGCATTTTTCACAGGATTTAATTATTCTATCTAAGACCAGTATATTTAAATATAAAATCCAATTACAGTATCATATAATATTGATAATATTTAAGATATTGTTATACGTTTGTATTATGAATAAAAAAGATTATTACCACGATGGAATACTTGTATTTCTTGATAATGTAAAAGCATAAATAGTTGAATAAATTTGAATTCACAGGTTAAAATTTAAAGAATATTGGTTTAAAAATTTTCAAAAATTAGATGAAGTCTGAAGGCTAATTATTAGAATGAATATGACATCGTTTTGTTAATGCATGTTGGCCTAACAGATTAATTACTGAATAAGTTTTAGATAAGATTCCTCACATAAAAAAGTATTTTGGATATGATTCTGCATTGGCTATAAAATTAGTCATCAATATTAATAAGTAGTAACCTATAACCTAAACATATCATGAGACCAATTCTTATAAAAATATAAAACAACAAAATAAGAGGATGAGTCTTGTGGATAGGCTCAGATATGAAAATGGTCACTGAATTTAGGTTTTTCCTTTGTTCTGAAACTGGCTTGGCAGAAGCAGGTACATTATTTTTAGTTAGACGTGGATTTTACATGTGCAGGCTAAATTTGAAGACGAGGGGTCATAGTCCCTTCCGTAAGCAACAACAGTACCTTCTATTAAGGGTCTCCCCAACAACACACATATACATAAACATCACATTGGACCCCAAATGCTCCATCATACTTCTAAACCAATATTATTAATTTTCTTCTTGTTAAACATTTTTTTTATTATGGTTAGAAACAAAATTAAGTTAGGAGTTGACTTTACATTTAGATAAAAATATATGATTTTAATTTTAAATATTAATATAATTAATGCTTAAGGTTTAAAATGGAAAGTAATGTACATTTTGGAATATTTTTTTTTAAAAAAAATGTGTTAATATAAGATTAATATCATATTACGTAAAAATTTAAATATAAGTTAAAATTCTATAAATTATTAAATTACTTTTTAAAATGTCACAAGTTAAAATTAAAGACAAATGCTAACTGGTATTCTTAAGATACTGATTAAGAAAATAAAAAGTATAAAAACATTTATTAAAATGTATAAAAATAATTTTTAAATGTATTTCATATGATTTTTAATATTTTTTTTTTATTTTCTTAACCAATACTCTTATCACAATCCAACAACAGCAATTCACGTAAAAATCTTAATTAACTTGACTCAGAAATACAAAATATCGAAATTTAATTCAATTAATTTCATTCTTCAAGTTAAGATAACTCAATAGATAGGACAGACACGATCTTAAGTGCACGAATGCTTCTTTTACACGACATTGGTTGGTAGTGTGCGCTTTTTTAGACATTATTGTTATTAAAGACTTTAATCTTCCTTAGCAAAAATATAAGTTTTTTTAAAAAATAAATTGGTTTCTTTTTTTGATGGGTTGGTTTCTCTTCTAAAGCAAAAGTGAAAGCTTTAACTATAAGATATTTATGGGAAAAAATTGTTTAATGCATATTCTTAATTTTGTAATCATAGTTTAGAATATTTAATAAAATATATTTTGAAAAAGATTATATCTATGTAAAGATAATAAAATAATTTTTTATATAAGTTAGTAAATTAATAATTTACAATCAATTGCTAAAATATTATCTTTTAAAATTTATATATAATATTTAACGAAGTTAAATTAACTCATCATAATATAAATTGACATTAAAAAAAAAAAACCCAAGATCTAAATAACTCGACCCAATTAAACTAGTGATTTATGCTCTAAATTTCTACCCAAAAAGATTATTACATTTAATATTTATCTATATATAGAGTTTATGTACATTTTACAAAAAATCACGGGTGAGGGAGAAAAAAAAAAAATCAACTTGCTTATCTTAACGTGAGTTAAGAATTTGCGATGAATCTATGTGTCAAGGGGAGTGCGATACACTTACTATATTGGTGGGATGCTTCGTTTACACGTGGTTAATAGTGTGTTTCTTATGATACATATTCATATTATTATTGGAGGTCATAACCTTCTTTAGCGGTTTTTTTTTTTTTTTATAATTTGAATTAGTGTTTCTTTTAAAACAGAAGTGAAAGCTTCAACAATGAGTTTTGTACGGAAAAATTACTTTTAGGTATATTCTTAATATTTTTACTCACTTTAAATACTTTAGAAATTTGTTGTAAAATAATTTTAACTTTCACAAATTGCTTATCTACAAATAATACCGTTTTTCAAAAGCAAAAAAGCATTAGAAAACTGAACCACCTTACAAGGTTTTTTTTTTTAAATTCTTTTTAATGTTATTGCAGTATTTTATAAATGAACACCCGTGGTTATGTCACAAATATTTGTCTTCTCGGGAAAGATAAGGATTCCTGACGTAGACAAATTAAATTAAATTTCCAAAAAAATGTTTTATTTATTAATAGAGACACCTATTTTCAGACCAAGACAGATTAAAAAAAAAAGACATGTTACTAGTTTGAAAAATAATAGTTTCGCTCTTGTCTTACTAAAAGAAAATAAAAAAGGTATAACTAATTATATTAAAAAATATTATTAAGATTTTTACATAATAAATTCATAAATAACTCACCATTTCTTCATTAGTCATTAATTACTAATATTTGTCTTCTGTTAAGCACAGTTTATTATATTTATATACAAAAAGATTATCGTGGAAAGGAAAATGAAAAACTGAAAAACCAAAATGTTGTCTTGGTTGGATATTAGCTGTCAAGTATATTTATGACAATAAACATTTAAAAATCTTACGTAAGGAATTATTGTATTATATACATTTTAGCTTTATAAAATCACATTGACAATAACCTGCTCCTCCTTCCTCTTCTTCCTTCTCCACAAGCAGCCACACACTACTCTGTTTCTTTCTCTGCTCCACTTTCTCTTCCTCCATTATTGAGCTTCCACTAGTTTTTTTTTCAAGGATTTGTACGTCACTTCATTTATTGTCCCATATATGCCTATGCTTGTAACACTGCATGTTACTTTTATGAAGTTTTATAATTTTCTTACCAAAGTATTAAAATGAAATTCTAATCACAGGCACTGCTTAAAGTCTCAAGCTTTACAACTTTTTGAAGATACCCACCAAACCGTTTTGCAGCCATCGCTTGCCTAAGGAGAGGGTTTTGATTTCAACCATTTCTGCTTTTAGCTTCAAAAGGGTCATAGATGATAGCTAGCTCCTTCTGCAATGCTGATTCTATGTTTTCAGTAAGTTTTTAACCTAAATTTAGTACCATTTGTCTTTTTGGTCTTCCAGTGTTATCTTGTGTTCAAACTTTTCTTGGAGGCTATTGGCGAATGGACTTTCTCATTGTTCTTCTTGTGCTTGGATGTTGTCATAAGAAATTTTGAGAATTTGTGTTCAAAATTGTTGTTGTTGATGGTGTTTTAACTTTCTAATCCTCATCCTTGCACTCCAATTCCTATAGAATTATGATCAGAATTGTTCTTATTCTAAGTACATATGTAATAAATGAGTGGTTGGGCTTTTGCTTTATTTATATATATGATTTATGATTTTGCAAAACCCAAGCCCAAAACCAAGCCCTGTGATTCTCTCTCTGGATTAATCATTGTCTTTTTCCGTAAATTAATTAATTGCTCCCTTGTCCTTATGTATGTTGTCAATTAAGATATCCTTTAACATTAAACAAAGGTGGTTGGGAAGATTTTGTACGCAAGTTAGATTCGTTCATGCAAGGAGTATGTGTATGTGAATGCGAATATGTTTGTGTGTTTATACATATAAATTTTAATTTTTTGTCAAAAATCAAATGGTGGGCCCACCACATAGTTTAGGTTCTTGAGTCTTGACAACATCACAAAGCTATATATAAATAAATGATTAGTTAAAATTAAATTACCAAGAACAAAAGAAATTAATAATTAAACAATAATTTTGATAAGGTAACTAAAATCACAATCTTGACTATTCTCGGATTAAGATATTTGGGCCATTAATAAAGTGTGATTAGTTGTAAAACGTTGAATATGGCGATCAATGTTTGTGACAGTGATGACCCTTGGCTCGTTGGAAGGTGCTTGTGCCTTATGCGGTTTGAATATGCATGGATGGTTCATTTTTTCCTTGGCAATTGTTTTCCATGGAGTGTAGCATCAAGGCCATGGGGCCACTTTTTGATTTTCGGTTGTGGTGTAGCTGTTACCAGTTTGTATTTCTGATGGTATCTAATAATTTATTAATGTCCCTTTTTATGGGGTGAGGGTAACGATGATGACATCGTTTGGCTTTGATTTGTTAAATGTCAGCATTATTCTGACTAAACACCGCATGTTGTTATGATTTATGATAGTATTATTATTAATGAAAAAATCAATCTTATAACTAGGATTATTTTTTGCATGCTAAGTTGGATACATATATATGGATTGAAATCACTTGTTCTGATTTCTAATTAAAAAATGACACGTCATTAAACAAAGTTTTTCTTTCATTTAAATAGTAGCACACTCTCTCAGCCTCTCTCCTACTTTTTTTTTTTGAGGTGTTATTTTTTAAATTGAAGGGAGAGAAAAGAGGACAGGGAATAGGAATGAATGATTTGAGTCCTATGTAAGTGTTTTTGTGTGTTACATGCTGCACTCAAGGCAGGATCCTAGAGCAAAATCAAACACTACCTTATTGGAGGAAAACATTTTCCCCTTCGTTTGAGGTGTTTGAATTTTGATAAGCTTTCATCAAATTAGTGCATTGATTTGTCTTTTGTCCTTTTTTCAAGTTATAATATTATTTTTCATACTTGGTTTTAAATTGTGTTCGCGGTGAATCCAAAAACCTTGACGGCTTAAATTGCGTATCGTTCTCTATAACCATGTGGGTGTGATGGTGGTAGATTCATTCAAAGAATTCTGTGTGCTCACTCAATAGATTTCCCCACCCTTTGATCTCCTTAGGAAGGATGAGAGAGTCCAAGAGGAAATTCAAAGCTCTAGACTGCAACTAGGGAACCAGTGGGGCCAACCCACATTGACTCAAATTTACATTCACTACTTCCTTAATTTGTGGCTTTTGACATCTCCAAATTCCTATTGAACATATTTCAAACTTAAAAGTAACTGAAAAATGTATCTAGCTAGTTCAGTTAAATCAGTGGATTGTGATCATTACTTTGCAGTGGGGGTCACCCATTTGGTAACAAGTGAGTGTTGCATATGCACTATGATTGTGTGTCTGACAACTATGAACAAAACTTTTGCTGATTTGGTATTGGTACGAAACTTCCACCGTGGGAAGCAGTGTCGAACAACTACGAACAAAATAAATCCTCACCTTTTACCTGATTTAGATTACTTGGTACTTGATACCCTAGTGAGAGCAAGTGTTGATGGTTTTGGTAGTTTCTTATAATCTTGATTCCTTTTTTTAATCATTCTTATATAAGATTATTCTTTGTTGATGGCACCAGAGAGAAGAAGGGATAGATGTTAGAAAGATGATGGAACATAAAAGGAGTCCCTGCTCTGTTGACCAAAGCAGTTATACTTCTATTGCATCTAAAAGGCAAAAGGCTGATTTATCGATCAGCACTAAGGTTTCTTTTTTCTCCTTTTATTTTTGTTGATTTAATGAATAACATTTTTCTTTTTTCTTTTCTTTCAGTATCTACGCATGCATTTTTATAGATATCCAAGCTTTACTAATTGAAACTTTTAATTGAGAACCATGCAATGCTGCCTCTTCTCAATATAAACTTCTCGGGTTTGTAGTATATTATACTCTATGAACTGCCACAAATTATATTGGTGGTTCTTAGCATGCATTGCATAATTTCAAACCTAGAATCCAGCTGTCTTATGGTTATTTTCAATTTATTTTATGTACTTAATTAAAACTAAGTTCAGGTTGAGATCAATGTATAATTCAATGCTTAGCTTATTCAGCTTTACTACTTAAAATCTGTAGACACCAGAAAAAGGAATCGAAAAGGTCATATTAACTAAGTGCTCTCAATGTCCTTGATGTTTCATTCTCTTAAAAGCAATGTTAGTGTTCAATCAACCTGTTGCATGGAACTCTCCTTGAAACTCAATTTTGAGATCTGTGATTTTCTTCATTGAAGGCAAAGTTTCCTTTAGTTTTCCTTTATTTTTTATCTAACATTTATAATGTTTCTGTGAATAGGAAAGGAAGGAGAAGATTGGGGAACGAATTGTTGCTCTTCAGCAGCTTGTTTCACCATATGGAAAGGTATACAACAATTAGTTCTTGACACAATATATTGTTTAACAACTTTCAAATACTTGTTTATATCCTGGGAAGCTTACTGCAACTTAATCGCAGCCTTCTGTTTAAAGCTGCATCGATTATCTTCTGTAAGATATATCACATGCTTGTCATGCTTATTTAACTTGATTAACAAAAAAGTTTAAGAAGTGCTTATTTAAGTAATATGATAAGTTACCTGTTATTGTTTACAATCGAATGAATTGTTCTAAGTTTCTACGAGTCTAAAGATTCTCTACTTCTCACTGCAGACTGATACATCTTCTGTTCTAAAGGAGGCAATGGAATACATAGGATTCCTTCATAAACAAGTTAAGGTTTGGCCATTCTTGCTACATGATGCTGAAATTATCATCATATATATTCTAGTAATTGGTTTCATATACCACAAGCATATATACTTGTATCTAAATTATTATGTTATGATCTCTGGACCTGCTGTAAATTTTGTAAAAAGTTAATGACGTACTTCAATAATTTATTCCCATCAACACCTGAAACGAGATATTTTATTTTCAGTAATTTGTCTTTGTTGGTCGTTCCTGGTTAACTGAAAAATTTAAACTGTGGTAATATAGAATGGCAGTATAATGGGACTGGATGAAGTAAAAAGAAAATTGTCATCAACTGAAAATGCATATTATATCATCAATGATTAGGTTAATCATTGCTTAACATGATCAAATACGTGCATGCATGTAACAAGACTCTGCAGATTCTAAATTATGTTTAATAAGACTTTGATCTTATGCATATTTTTTCTTCCTGTTTTAACAGCTGCTCAGTGCTCCATACCTTGAAAGTTCACCAGCAGCCAAGATGCAGGTGAGCATAACATGAACACTAACACAGTGGAGTAGGATAATGAGGTCAAAATTTTTTTTAGCCTTTTTGGTATCACATTTGTGAAACACTTATTATACCAACGAGAACTCATGTCTCTAAACCATTGTTATTGTTGGTTCATATGCTTTCAAGGAGCCATATCAAATTTGACAATACAATTTAACTGACTAGTGTTACTCCTGGTTTTCAATTAGATTATAATTGAATTGTGGCTACTTCAGGGTATGGAGCCATGCAGCCTGAGGAGTAGAGGTTTATGTCTTGTACCTGTGTCATTTACCATTGGAGTTGCTGAGAGCAATGGTGCAGATATCTGGGCTCCCATTAAGACTACTACTTCACCTAAATTGGAGAAGGATGTCTCCCAATTTCATTGACAAATTTTCTCACCTTTGCAGCCTAAAGGTTGCCAAGTTGCTAAACTAGCATGAAAATTTATGATCATACATCTAGATGGAATCATAATAGCTAAAATAGTTAAAGCATCAAAAACTCTAATCAAGAAGCTGTCCCACACCTCTAAGATTTTAAACGGGTGATGGGGGTAAGCTTCCAATTAGCCATATATGTCCTTAATTCCATGTGCTGATTATTAAGTGTATATTTGAAAAATTCTAGTTGTATAATGATTCCATGTACTGATTAGCTTAATGAAAGTCGTTTCTAGATTTGATGAATGTACGAATGTCAAAGTTTCGCTGTGCTAATTTAGACATCGAATTTTATTTCATCAACGTGCATTTCTTTGACCCTGCATTTATCAATGCTGCTTCGTGCTTTATGATGTCGCTCAGATAACAATAAATGGAAGTAATGTGCAGATAATAAGAAAATAAATTAGCTCTATCGTTGTAGAATTTTCACTTGATTATAGTTTCACTTTGAAGCGTTAAACTGGGGGGAGGTATAAAAAACATGATAAAATGATACTAAAAATTAAACTTGGTAAAATGATACTGATACAATTTAAATTTTATTAGTTTGGCCGTTGAATCATGTTAAACTTTTATAAAAGCTTAGTAAAGGTGGTATAAAATTTAATACTTCCTATTATTCGATGTTAATTGAAGTGCGATTTTGATCTGAGAGGTTAAATTAAGTTATATAATAAAAGTGTCCATCTAACTATCATGTGCCAAAAAGCTGTTAATTTTTTTACCTCCAAATGTCATTTCGATTATTTCTGCTTGATTGATGGCCATTTTAGTTAATTAATGTTTTATGTGTGCTTTTCCATTCGTACCGGTTGCTTCTCTAGTTTATTATTGATAAAATATTCAAAACTTGTTAGGACAAAGTCCTTTTTGAAAGTAAAATAAAAAAACTTGAGATTGAAACTCAGCCTTCACTTTTGTTGAAGTCAAGTGGCCCATAGCCTCCCCCATGAGGTCTTTGGTTGGAGTATGCATTTTTTTTTTGGTGTATGATACTCTATGAGTTCATGTATATTATTCAAAGTCCTTTATCACTGAATCGTTCCAATGGTTTTTATTTTATTTTAATTTTTATTGAAAATAAGTTATTATTGGCATGTGGTTTTTTAAAGTGAGCGTATTGAAATTGAAATATTTAAAATCTTTAAGAGATTTTAGGATCTTTTCACTGTCAGCATCATCGTTATAAGGATGGAATTAGGATTATGTTGCAAATGTAAACTAGGATTCAGGGTTACACTTAACAATTATAATGGCAATAAAATTTAAACCTAAGTCTCTCGAAGGAATCCTTCAATACCAACGAATGAAACCCCGTTTCTCTATTAAATTTGATTCAATCTAGTTTTAATATTTTATTCACTTGCAGCATCTTTCACTGGGTAACGCCCATTAGATGGAAGTTACAATGTGAAGAATAATTGTTCTAATCTCTAAAATATTGATGTCCCAACATGAATTACACTTTAGAAAGCTATTTCCCAATCCACATGCAAAGCAAATGTTACAACTAACAACCTAAAATTTGTTCAAAAGTGGAAAATATGATTGGTCATAAGGTGTTCACCCCACCAATTTTTCAAAAAGCATGAACTAGACGCTCATGGAAACATTAATAGAGAAAAATCATATCACAGTTCATTTTTTTTTTAAATACATCACCTTTCCACGCATAGCATTATTGATAAACACTGAAACATGCTTGTCACCAAGGAAACATTACAAGACTGCAGTTAATACATCATTCTACAGCTGCTATAAAATCTGGAAAAAGTAACCATGGAATTGAAATCAATTGTCACCAAACTCAGAATTATCTGTCACACTGTATGTCTATAGGGAATGAGTCCAGAGCATGCTAAAGAATGGGTTAAAGCTTCACAATCAGCTGCCAAAGGCTTCACCATCTCTCGCAGGAACTGCACTATATGCTCACGTTTCCAATTATAAATCCTGCAACATTAAAATATATTAATCTATCTTAATCTTCTACTTGATATTTCATGATAGTAAATAGAATTAAGGAACTATTTTGTACAACAAATTTTTTTTCATGTCTAAAAAATGATGATTTTTAAAAAACATGAACCTTAACAATCATGAGTACTAAAAATAATTAAAATCTGTTTGATTGATCATAAATATTTTTTAAAAATATTGATATATATATAAAGTAATGTGATATTTTTTTAATTATTTATTACATAAATAATGATATAATAAAAATAAGATGAAATTTTATTTAAAAAATTTAACTTTGAAAAATTAAATTTTTGCTCTCACCATAAAAAAGTTTCAGTGAAAATTTAATTAAGAAACGATTTTTGAACATTTTAGATTTTTGAAAATAATTTTAAAATATTACCAAACATAAAAATTAAGCATTCCTAATGTAAGAATTATGAAAAACTTAATGAACCCCTATGAAGCATCCATGATGGTCTAACCAAGTTTTTCTAGCGTGGTGATAAAACATAACTTTATCACTATATAATCATGGCTCATATGCAAACAGCATAACTGTAGAGTAAACCAATACCATATGAATAGGAGCCACTTGGTTATCAAAATTTAAGTTTAAATAATATTTTAGTTCTTAAAAAATAAAATATTATTAATTTTAGTTTTTTAAAATTTTTTA
>JAMLFT010011867.1:0-10789 GCA_026544285.1 Pachyrhizus erosus | reverse complement strand
CTCTTCCTAAATACTCTTCCTACCTTTATAGCATGCTTAGGGAAGGAGAACATAGGTACAATTTGAATACATGAAGGAAAATGATTGGTGTTGATTGTAGTTTGTTTATAATTGGGAGGAAGAGGGTCAGGTAAATTACCCTCTGAAAAAGTATATAATTCTCTTTCTCTAAAAAAAAAGTAGAAAAGTGAATTACAAAAAAGAGAAAGACAATGGTGAAAGGTGGACTCCAAGGAATTGATAACAGACAACACAAATGAAATTCTGTTTGAATTATAGATATGTTTTTCTTTCGTTTGTGTGAAATTTGCTACTAAAAAGAAAAACGATATTGTTAAAAACACCTAGCCTTATTACAACCCTCATTACAAATTCTTAACTTTTTGAAGTGGTTGTAAATGGTTAATTTTTCTCAATCTTAACGAATTGATTGAAAGAAATTAAGAAATAAAACCCACGATTTGATTCGTTCTTCACAGCCATTAGCCTCCAGCGATCATCTTATGGTGGTGTCGGTGATCACTTTGTCCACATATGCTCCTATTATACCCCTTACCTCTTTTAACATTAATTTGGTCAAAAAATGTCATATTTTTAAAGACCCAGATCCTCTCCTGCAATTTTAAAACCACAAAGGCTGAGAGAAGAAAAACAGTGAACGAACAAGGATTTGTCAAATTATTTTGACAGACATAACTATCTTCTACGAGGGCAAGCATAACTTGTTACGAGAAAAAAAAAAATAGTTGATTCCATTCCATTGATCTCTCAAATTGGCTTGATTGCTTGGCTTAACTTAAGGATGTATATATACCTTAGGCAAAACAGTTTCACTACTTGACGATCATATGATATGATATATAATTCCACTGCATACAAGTATCATATATAATTATCACTATTTTTAATTTACTTTTCATTTTGGTACACACGCATCTTAAAAATATACCCCAAAATCAAGGGGAACAACAAATGTTCCTTTTTAATGTTCACAAAACTTTTTTGAGAAAAATTGTGTTGCAGGATTGCTACTTTTCTTTTTTTTATTCCTTTATCATGTTTGAATGAAAGAGATGATGAACCAAACTGCAAACAGGGATCTCGTATCAAATTTCAGCAGCATAAAACATATACATTGAGGGACTAACGCAGCACATCTTTTACAAAGTTGCCGGCTACTTACACAATCCGCAAGCAAACTAACCTTTCTATAACAAAGTTTTCTATTGAAAAAACAAAAAAAACTCCCACAAAAATATCCGTTGGTCACTTGATCTTCATTTCAAGTTCAGGATAGGATACTTGGATGAGAACTTGGATAATAATGGTAGAAGTACTCCCTCCTAACAGCTTCTTTATGTACCAAGAGCAATAAGTAAAAGGTAAAAAGAAAATATTGGTAGCATGGAGGGGCACTATACAAAATGCCACCATTTATACTGTGTAATGTTTACCTAACCACAGTTATAAAGCTAAACTACATAACTTGCAGCCAAAATTCAGACATGATAGACCATGCCCACCTCTAGGATAGATGCATGAGGGATACTTAGAGCATAAGTTGGTCCTCTAGAGTTTCTCCTCAAGAAATCATACCCATAATTGATCACAACTTTCTTTATCCAACTTGATCCTCTTTTTGCTTTCACATATGAGTGACCCATTATAAATGCCATTCCTGCCTCCCTAGCTTGCATTAGTTCATGCAGCTCCTCCCTTGCACCCAAATCAATCTGTGGACTATCTGGCACAACAAATCTCACTCTCTTCTTCACTATTTCAGGAGACTTAATCACCCTCAATTCTGAAGTGTCTTCTGTTTGAGAATTACTATCTTGATCGTCATCACACATCCTTACACCTTCTGAGTTTGAAGCTGATGTCCCAACAACTGTCATCTTTGTATCATCTTCAAAACTCTCAAATCCTAGGCCGTATTCAGAAGTATCTGAGCGTATGAATTCTGCGATGCTACAAATAAGATCTTTCTCAAACTCGTTGTCATCCTTGTGAAAGTCACGATAACCATACCGTGCTATGCACCTATAAAGCCTATATTCCTTTGGGCCAACTCTACCAACTAAGAATCTTTCTTCAGGTCTCACATGTGGCACTGGAACAGATTTGACGCAAAGGAAGATCACAACCTGATGAAAAGCTGGGAGATTGGTAACAAAGTGAGAGAAAATAGCTGGGATCCCAGACACAAGCTCAGTGTGAATGAGGCCAATTCCCTTAACCCGCACAATTCCTAAAGTGGGGCCTAAACCAAGGAGCCAGTTGATGGACACCTTATTTTGAACATCAAACTCATACTTCTTAAGTGTGCCATAGTGCCACACATACATGACAATAAGAAAGATGAGTGAGAGGGCAATAGGCACCCAAGCCCCTTCAAGGAACTTGATGAGGGATGCAGAGAAGTATAGTGCTTCAATGAAGCCGAAGAAGAATATGAAGCAAATGGCTAGGAAAATACTCTTATGCCAACATAACACTATAACTAGAGACATTAGGCAAGTGGTCACCAGCATGACAGTTATGACAGCCAAGCCTGTTCATGGAAAAAATACAAAAATTCATTAGAAATACATTACATATTCAAAATTAAAAGTAAGCCATAAAAAATCGTGGTAGAAACTGTTAGGAGATGCAAATGGACTGAACTAATCCTATTGGGTATTTGACATAACGGGTTTGAATATATTTTTACTCCCTCAAATTTAGAATTTGTCTATTTAATCTCAAATTAAAATTTGTATTTTTTTATCTCTCAAATTCGTAAAACATTTTGAATTTTTTAGTTCCTCAAATTCGTGAAATGTTCTTTTTAGTTCCTCCTTACCTATTTTTGGCAATTTAGATGCACAATTTGTGACTTTTTGACTACAGGAAGCATTAAATAAAATATTTTACAAATTTAAGGGACTAAAAAATACACATTTTAATTTAGAGTACTAAAAGAGACATACCCTCAAATTTGACCGATTAAAAACTTATGTAAGCCCACCTGACATAATATTTTCAGTAGATGACCAACTTTAAAAATCAAACCATAGTACATCATACTGCTTCATTCTGTCAAATATAGGACAGATGACAAATGTAACTACTAATCTCTACCAAAATGGAAAAGGAAATAAAGAGAAAGGAAATTTGGTTTATAGCAACAAAGATAACACGGTGAGATAGATGATTCAGACATTCAGTACTTCTAAATTTGCATGCGCATCACGGAGAAAAATACCTGATGCATTTCCCATGCGTTTTGTATCTCTGAATCCAACTGTAATGGCCAGGCAAAGTAGCATCAAACACCAGTTTATCTCTGGAATATAAATCTGGCCATGTACCTTTGATGATGTATGAATGATCTTGACTTTGGGGAAGCATCCCATGGCAGAACATTGTTTGATTATTGAGAAAGTACCTGTGATGATAGCTTGACTTCCAACCACAGCTTGAAGTATGGCTATTGCAAGAACAGGCCATCTAATTTTCTCTAAAACAAATTTAAAAAGAAAAGTAAGCAAAACAGCCAACGCTAAATCAATCTTTAAATACATGACCCTTGTGAGAAAAAAAAGATCTTACCAGGTACAGATACATAGAACCCAATTCTGTAATCACTTTCAATAGTATGATGCTTGGACAGATACGCAGCTTGTCCCATATAAGCCAGGATTAAAGAAGGGTATACAAAAAACGTAAAAGCAATCTGCAGGTAAGTGACTTTACGTTAATGTAGTTGATTATTTCCCTGCTGCTTCTAATCAATAAGCCATCCTCCAAAACATCATAATCAATCATTTTGGTCAATCCAAAGCTTAATATTCGTAAATATTAGAAAAACAATAGTTTCATTACTAGTGCAAAATGGAGATGATTTCCCTTCTCTATAAAATAGAGCATTTTGAAAAGTAGTAGAAAGTTCATGATAAGGTCAAGCATGAAAAGTACCGAATAACATTACCAATATATAGCATGAAGTAAATAATTAGTTTCAGAATTTTGGAAGAAACCCACCATTCTTTGTAACTTCACAACTATGATTTACTTTATCTTTTGATGAAGTTTTGTTAGATGGGATTGAGTCAGTCTGTTAGGTACTTCACATAAACGAAACATATATTTCATTTGCCAGACACCTAAATCACTCGGTCATATCCTAGAGTACATTTTTTATTTGTGACAGGTGAAATCTCCTACTTTTCCCACCTTGGATCATGCAGCATTAACTTTTGACTTTAAAACTCGGCTCTGTTTGACTAGTAAAGTGAGAAGGAATACTTAGAGAGAAATTGATATGTAAAAATTATTTTAGAACAAAAAGAATTTCATCATTTCTTCCTGGTGCATCAGATGCATTCCAACTAGGCCATTTTCCATTTCTGCAAATACAAAGTTTGGTTTCATTTTGAAAAAGATGCTATCAACTTCAAATAGTATAAACTCGCTATCAACTTCAAATAGTATAAAATCTTAATATGTTAATAATTGATTACAATAATTAATTAGCAAATAAGTATGTGCATAAATTTCTTTATCAATATATTTTTTGTAAGACAAACATCAGTTTCCATCAAATACTCCCACATAATTTTGAAGTCCAAATCTCCAAACGATATTCCCCTCAAAGGCTTTAATTGTGCACCTTAATTGACAACTGTGAAAAATGTCCTAGATCAGCAAACATAGCTTCAGAACCTGAAACATAAGAGATAATATCAGAGGAAGATAGAACATATGTCAAGCATGTAGCATTTGAACACAATTTGTTAATACTAATATACTTGCTCCATACCCGTTATACACAGTAGAATCCCCCCTAAAGACATCCAACCTCCCCTCTGAGTCTTCTTCAGAAATTTGAACATGTAGTATGGAGAGAGAGCCTCATAAACATGGGGGTTCCAATGTAAGATATTATACACACCGATACAACTGATGCATAGCAGCCAGGTCATCACAACAGGAGCAAATAAAAACCCCACACGATGGGTTCCATAGTGTTGAAGTGCAAACAAAAATATCAGTATTACACAAGCAACTGGGACTTCCACATCTGCACAAACAATTCTATTTCAGGATATACAGAATTAAGTCTAAGTATATAATAAGAAATTGTGTTACAATTTTAATGATAGATTGTCCAACCTAAACAACCAACAATTATTAGAATCTATAAGATTGACTTAACAAGTACATTCTGATTAGAAAATAGAAGTCCTTAGCAAAGACAGATATTTTAGGACTCCAAATTATTTAATGAAAATACACACAGGAGAAGCTACATTATTACTGTGGCTAATAAAAAAAACAGGTTTATGCCAGAATAATAAAACATGTCCCTCATATATGGACCTCTTCGATTGGTAGGATAACTACTTACTGTTCAGTCAACTTCGCAAGGCTCATAAATACTACTATACTTAAAACTACTCAAGTATTAATTTATGAAATAAGTGGTTATCATTAACGACTCTTAGAGTATCTATAAATCATCTCTTTTTAAAATTATTTCCAAAGGAAAAGGAAAATGTATAGATTATAATTGAAATGTATGACACTGTAGGATTACAAGAGTAAAACCTGACTAAAATTAAAGCCAACATGATTTAGACAGTCAGAAATGTTCTCATATAAAAGTTAAAAGCGAATGACCAGTTAAATTTGCATTAGAATCAGAATTTTCAGGAACTGTGAAGAAGTGGAGCAAAAATCATTTGGCATAGTCAATATATTCTATTTTCTGTGCGCTGAAAAGTGAATACAACAGTAAGTGGAACAGTAAAGTATAAACTACAGTATACTTTGAATGCATCTGGAAAAGGTTGAATAATGGAATGGAAATCAAATCTATTTACAACTGGCCATAAATCATCAAAATGAAATTTAGTAGCTCAAGGTCCGAGGTCATTATTAATGAAGACACATACTATTACCCTATAGCGAAAGCACAACTTGCAAACATTTTATGGGAATCACAAATGACCATAGAAGAACACATGGAAATCTAGCCACTTAAGCGGTATTAAAAGCCTAACTTTAATAGTGGAAGGACCACAATTTTGGTGTTTCAGATTCTGCAGTGATTATAATTTAGATAGAATTAAGTTTCAATAAGGTTGAAGAGTACCCCGGATAATCATTACTTATTCATCACCGTGGAACAGTATAAACTGTTGGCTAATTTGTAATTTTGGTTAACTTATTTTTCAGAAACTTCAATTTTAGTTCCTATATTTCGTTTTTAGCCATTTTAGTCCTTCTATTAAATTTCACACATTAACGATTAATGATACCAACGTTGACTGATTACAAAAGAAGGAACTAAATTAGTAAAATTACTAATTTTTAAAAACAAGAGACTAAAATTAATAAAAACAAAATAAAAAGAATTAAAATTAAAATATTTAAAAATAGAGAGACTAAAATTGTAATTTGGACTCAACTGTTTGACAAGTTTGATAGTGTACATACCTAATTTTGTCATCCAATCAGATAATCACTTTATTACTGTTCCAGACTGATCCATAATGATTTATTTAAAAACCTTATCCATACCACAATGCCCTTTACCTTCTTACGCTAATATCATAGTCTAATGAAAACTTAACTTATAAAGGAATTACTATTCTCAGTTTTCTGTGCTTGATATTCTAATTAATGAAGGTATGCTTTGCATCTCAGCCACAACCACAAGCTTTATATATTCAATATTATCAAGTTGGTAGGGATTATTTATTTTAGTATAAATTTTAGCTTGACAGTGATTTGACTTTGATTAAAACAAGGAAGTTGGCCCTGATTACATATTTATGGGGACCCACAATAATGCATGCACTTGGAGGCATCTGGTTCTCCCTTTTTGTCCACTAACTTAAATGACTTGCTATTGTTAGCATAAAAGGGAAGGCACTTATAAGTTCAAATAGGTTTTATTAAAACCAAATTAAACAAATATATTGTGATAACGACAATAATTTTATGATCAATATCTATTCAGCATATATACTATTCAGGGGGCAAAACTCCTTTGCCAGAGTCAACAGCAATATCATATGTTGCAACCATTAGAACTATTCTAAATGTCTAGTTTCACAATTCTAGAGAAAATATTCCAGAGAATAGGTCCGGATGCCAAGCGTTTTGCAATTTACTAATCGAAAATTGAATTCTGACCAATCCAATTCCAATAGTATAATCATATACATGTCTCCAATTGTAACATAGATACAGTATCTGAAATTAAACTTCAATGATAATGAACCTTGTTGCAGCTTACTAAATTAGCATATATTTCTGCAATTGAATTCATGACCTGTTGCTTGGCTGCTCATATCTCTCGTGTTCATTAAAAGTTAACTAACCACAAACTAGACTAAAATTTAAACAGAGCAAAAACATGATAAGAAATGAAAGAAAAAGAGAATAAGAAGACAGATTACTTGTATTCAGAAAGGAACTTACATCTGTGCTGCTCTTTAGACATAGAAAGCTCCAAACCCGACACAGCAGAGAAAACTGCATAATACCCAAAAACCAAATAATTAAATTCAGTCATTAAGATCCACAATCACTGCATGTCATGACCAAAGTACAAATAATATCGCAAATCCCAATACCAGAAATAGCAGGTGTAAGCACACCATCCCCAATAACCATGCAAGTCCCTATCAAAGCCAGAATAAGTAGCACCCTCTGGAGCACCTTGTGTTTCTCCAACACTGATTTCAACCCCAACCCAACATTCATCTTATCAATTGGCACTGTTCCATCCTTGGTGTACTCAGTTAGTTCCTCATCTGCAAGCTGAACATTAGGCAATAACCCCACCTGGGCATGCCTGCATAGCAGAGAGTACAGAGCAAAAGTCCCTCCCTCTCCATTGTCATCTGCTCTAAGCACAATGAACACATACTTGAGAAGTGGAATCAGTGTGAGAGTCCAGAACACAAAAGACAACACCCCATATATCTCTTCATTGGTCTCTGAGTGCTGAATGTCCTCAGCAAAAGTGCTTTTGTAAACATAAAGTGGGGATGTGCTTAAATCACCATACACAACTCCCAAACTCTGATAAGCCAATGTTAACACTGTCTTCCATGATTCATCCTGCAAGGTTTCATGAGTGGTTTGTCAAAAACAATTTTTTTTATTTCACACATAACACTCAGAAGGATACTCCCACATGCCTTACCTTAATTGAGTTTTTGTAGATCACAGACTCCAGATCCATGAGGGAATGTCTAAGAGTCAGAACAAAAACGCAAACTTTTTTATTTTCAAATTTTGTCCAGGTGATCAAAGGAAAATGAACACCACCCTCATGAATTAACACCCTCCCCACCAGTTCAAGCTAGTCCAGTCTATGGAAAATAAAAATATTTTTAGGAAAGAAGAATGTTTGGTATAACTCCTAAAAATTTTCTTTGTTTTTTGTTTTCTCTTTTCAAATATCTATATAAAAAGACTGTTTTGGGGAAGAGGCACAATTGCAGACAAAAGAAGAAGAAACAAACATAAAACACCACCCCCAACTAATTTAGAGGATAGTGGTACGACGAGGAAGAGTGAAGGGTGAAGTTTTGTCAGAGTGAGAGCTTGGGAACGAATCGGATTATTAGAATAATATATAAGTGGTTAGAGAGAGAGAGAGAGCACAAAGAAGGGGAGTTACTATTTTTATTTTGGGTTATAGTTTTTGGTTTCCCTTTCTACTTTTGTGCGTTTAACTGCTGTTGTATAGCAGTTTGGTTTAGAGGGAATACAATATTTTTGGAATGTGATGTTCAAAACTTTGACGTGTGTATGTGTGTATATATATATATATTATTCACATGGGTGTCTGTGACAGAAAGTGCATCACATGAGTTACGTATCCAAGCAGGGTAAGAAGCAGAGAAAGGGTTGCATTGCAAATTGCAAATTGCAATTGCACGCACTAATTGGAATTCTTGAATGACCTGACACTAACGCTGACCACGTCTCAACTGAAAGAGACACTTCCATGTCTATCTCTTTCTTTCCCTGTCCTAATTATGGAGACGTTTCAGTTTTACAGCTGTGAGCGCCTAGCTGTTACAAATTTTCAGATAGGTGTGGATAAACGAGTTAAAAAACTATTCCAATTTTTATATTATTTGATAAAATAAATAAATAACCGTATTTACTTTATGCATTGTGTACGATTAATATTTGTTTTTATATAATTAAAATTTATAATAAATAAATATTTTTAATATATATATATATATATAATGACTTTTCTTTTCTTTTCATGTATACAACGTAAATATGTTCTATGGAAACAATTTTTTTTATGTCAAGTGATAAAATTCTTCTTTTAAAGTTTTGATACAATTGCATGTTCATGATTCTAACAGAAAAATACATATTGAGTTAAAATAATATTATGCTAGTTGATTATTATATTAAAAAGTATGGTGAATTTTCATTTTTCTATAATACCTTTTTCAATAGATTTTATAAATATGAAAATCATTCAGTTTTATAAACATATAGTAACATTAATAAATTTAACAAATAAAATAATTCCTATAAAAAAACAAGTAAAATAATTAAATGTAACATTTAAGTTTTGCATAATTATATATTATATTTAATATTAACATTTAATATTAATGACTAATTAGTTTTTATAATAGTTTGTAGTTAATCAAACGTTTTTTTAACCCTAGTCAAATAATGTCTTTAAACTAATTATATCAGTTATTTCAAAGTCAATTTCTTAATTAATTTTGCAAGCTTAACTCATTTAATTAAATTTAAATTTTGAAAATAATATTTTATTCTTTTTCTAAAGTTTTCTCAAACGGTTGGTACTAATTTGAGCACAATATTGTCTTAAAAAATATTTGCAAGTGTGTCTGTGTAAGATTCTTAAATTCATTTTCTGATCCTATTATTTTATTTATTTATTACATATAAAAAATGTGACTTTATTTTTTAAATATATAAAATATCATATAATTTGTATAACATAAATGTAAATATATAAAAATTTAAAATACATATGTAACAATAATAAGAAAGTAATGATATTTTGAAAGAAATAATTATTAAAAATAATAATTTATGATAAAGTAAAATAATTACAAATTATTGAAACATGACCATAAATCAAATATATAATATACACAAAAGAAATAATTTACTTCCATATATAATATAAATTATTTACTTGTGAATACAAATATTCCGTATTATATATGATAATATATTTATATCTAACATTTTCATTATTGTAATGTTATTATTTATCCTATTCTTTATACATTAATATCACTTCATAATTTTTTAATTTGATAATAATTTATTTTTATTAATTATATATTGATGAATAAACTATCCATTTAATTTAAATATTAATTTATTTTTATGTAAATTTTTCTCATAAATTATAAATATTTTTAAATGCAAATTGAAAAATTATTTCCGATATATTGGAAAAAAGAACACGAAGTGTACCCCTCCACTCACAAACCAAGTACAAAGATACAGGAAAGTTCCTGCATAAGTTTGTAAAAAGTGATGGTTCAGGAGCTAGGCTCACCAAGCCATCGTAAGATATAAATATTGATTTTGTAATTACTTCTTAAAACTGATTTTTAGCATCTAAAAGTAAAGTGGTGATATTTTATTGAAAAAATACATATTTATTACATCCAAAAAATTATAGTACAATAAATGTTTTCTTTACCAGTAAAATTTAATCTTTTTTTGTTACTTAAAATTAAAACTAACGAATATTGACATTTTACTA
>JAMLFT010011866.1:0-10790 GCA_026544285.1 Pachyrhizus erosus | reverse complement strand
AAATTAAAAAATAAATAAAAATTTCTTAAAAAAATTTATGGTTCAATTGTATATAAATTTTTAGTTCAAATTTCTTCAGTTTTATTACTATATAGATTGCATAAAAAAATTCGCTCAAACCTTTTATTACTATATGAATTACTATATAATTTTATGAATTAAAAATAAATAAATAAAATTTTAAAACTTTTTGCTAAACTCCATCACGATTTCTCGATTAAACTTTATTTGATTGTTTCAGACACATTCCATTAACATACATCATATAATTTGATTAGTTGCTAAAAATAAGCTAATGGTTCTGTCCAAAAACAATGCTCATGGGCTGCTAAAAATTAATTAACTTGTAAAATTGTTATCTAATATTTTATTCAATCAATCGATAACTCTCAGTTATTATTATAAAAAAATTTCATAAAAATTGTAACCAGTAACATAAACATTTGAACGAAAATAGAGACGTCGCAAATGAAAGAGAGATAAATTAATAAAGTAAAAGTATTAGATATTTTACTGTTTGTTTAAGAAAAGTAATGAAATGAAGACTCTTTTTCTAGGACTCAACAGAAAAATAAAAACCCTCCAAATTAGCATAAAATGAAAAGGTGTGGCCTCTCTTTATTTTTTATTTTAATTTCTTAAAAATTGAATAAAATTTATATATAATAAAATTTTAAAAAATAATAAATAATTTTATAGTAAGGAAAAATAGGGATTAAAAAGTAAATTTATTTTTTCAATCTCATTTTTATTCATCGAAATGATAGTAAAAATATCTCTTCTTCATTTCTATTAATCTAAATAATAAAAAAATTTATTCTATTTTTTTATTTCTATTCATTCCTTTCTTTTTTTATTTTTTATTCTACTTCTACAAAAGTATGGGTTATTTTTGTCTTGTTGAACTGTCAAATTAAGGAAAAGTAAACAAAATAAATACATGGCAATGTCTGTCCGCCGTCATACGGTCCAATTAAAATTTTGACTTATCAAAAGACAGCATTAGTGAGAAGTAGAGAATTAATACGCCACTTCCCACACAAACTCCAACCTACTCTACCAATTTGGGAGCAGCTTTTAACTTTCTAATAATCTTAGATTAATAATATATGATTTTTCATTATTGTTATCTATTTTAAAAAACAACATTTTTAAAAATACTACTTTTTAAAAATGTTTTTTTTTAAGTTTCTCATAAAATTATCCCTATAAGAGGAGAGAAACTAAACTTTTCAAGTGAATTTTTTATTACAATAAAAATATCACCTTATTTTTATTAATTTATTTAATGTAATCAATAATTAAAATATAATAAATTAAATATTAACTAAACAGATTTTATTTATCTATAAAAATCATAATTCTGAAGATTAATAATATAGAAGACTCATAATTCTTACATATGAAAAGAAAATTCTTATATCAAATGCTCCCTATCAGTGTTTGGTATTTTATGAAAATATTTCACTGATTATGCTTTTTCGATTGAAATATTATTCAATTAAAAATATGAGGATAGTTTTTATTGCGTAACATGTAAGACTATTAAGACGCTTACGTTTTTAAACATAAATTGAAAGACTGATTTTGTTCTAGAATTTCAGTATATAAATATATTTGTTTCAATTTACTTTTCAGCGTATGCTAATTATAATACATATCCACCAAAAAGCTGACCTCAACATAGCGTATTGCTACTCCCCTCACTAGTGGTCTATACCGGATAATTATGATAATATTAGTTGTATTGGACTATTAACTTTTTCACTATAAATATTCATGTTATCATTTGTTTATGTTTTCTTCAAGAAAGTTATAAAATAATATTAATAATTAAATACAAAAACAATAATTGAATATATTATTGAAATTGACAAGTTGTGCTGTCAGTAGACATTTAGAAAAAATGTATTAGTTATTAATTTAATTGTCTCTATATATATTTTACAAAATTTAATATTTTTATTTCTTTTTTTTAACTATCTCATTCGCTTCTTGTTCTCTTTTTTTTTTATCATTTTCATATTTTTAAGACATGAATTGAATTTTGAAAACTAGATAAATGATCTCAAATTGTTTTTGCTGTAGATAATGTTAACACATAATTATCTTATAAATTTTGCAAAGTTTCTTATTTATAATTTTTTCTATTGTCTTTTTTATTTTATTATAGTTCATAAAAATATAGAATATAAAATGAAGATTAGAAGATTTACATCAAACTTAACAAAGTGTTCTAAATAATTTTGTTACTATGTATAAAAGATACAATAATGAGTTCAATCGATACAAAAGTGATAGATGAATACATCTTATTTATTAAAAGGAAAGTGTTAGAATTAATTGCAATTCAAAAAACTAAAATTAATATAAGAGTTTACGATTAATGTTACGTTATACTTCTCAGAAAAATTTGTCTGTGGCCTCAAATTTTTTAGACACCGGAACTTGTTTATATATATTGTCCACGTAAAAGTTTTTATACTTTTACTTAATAAGAAATTATCGTTATATAACTTATAAGATATCTATTAATCTATTTATATATATATATAAATTTATTTTTGAAAATAAAAAATTGTAAAAATAAATTGTCTAAAATAAGAACAATTTTTATAATATTTTTAAACATACTAAAAAAAGAAATCATGCACATGGATTAGTATTGATATGTTAATTAGTTAAAGTCACAAAAATAAATAGAAATATAAATATAAATTCCAAACGATTCATAAAAATGAATATCATTTATAATTGATAACCTACATGATATAACATGTAAATATTGTAAATAAAAATATATCGATAAGAGTTAGATTAAGAAGGAATATGCATTAACACTTTAAAAGGAAAAACTATGTTGACAGAAAAATAACGGTAAGTTCATTCTTGAAAGCACAAATGGTATTATATTATATATCATACATATTAAGAGTGTTTTATGTATCTATTATTTTTTTACTTTTTTACTCTTTTACATCATCTTAATCATCTCAACAAATATTGTATTTTATGATATTTTAAATTTTTATTGTTATTGTTACTTCTTATTTGTAGTTATCATCTTAATCATCTTATATTTAATTTATTTTTATGAGAATTATTTGATTTAATAAATATTAATTTTTATTAAATATTTAATATAGTTCCAATAAATATTATAATTTTTATAAAAATCACGAATAAACTTTACAAATTCTTTAATTTATAACTATCAACTGAAACATGAACTCTTTCACAAATATTTGAACCAAGTTTTCCTATTCAAAATACATGTTAGTGATGAAAACATTGAACATAATGGGAACAACTATATCGAAAGAAAAAGATGACTAATGATAAAAAAAAAATTGACTGAGCAGTTTAAGATTCAAAATAAAGTTAAGATATTTACATTTATATTTAGTTGTTTTATTTTGGTATAATTGTTTATATATTATCTTAATATACTAACATGAATGTCATAAGGGTTGCGATGTTCACCAATTAAGTGAATTTAAGGTTGATAACTCCATTTAAGTTGATGATACTATAAGAATATCTTTTAGTTCATCAACTTTTTTTTTTTGAGATATTAATTTATTACTTAATAGAAAATAATTCTTGATTTTTTAGTCACGTTATTGCATTTGATGGAAGAAATGACATTAGTTCATTTACACAACAATTAAAAGATATATATGTGGTATTATGATTTTACTAAATATTATAGTGCCTTTTCATTTTGTTTATGCAACATTTTGTTTAATAAATTGAACATATAAATGTAAAATTTGGTTTAAGTTACAAGTTGAAAAGGTGGGTTAGAGAAGATGCATCATGAAAAATCAAATGCAACCTTTGTTTTTGAAGAATGTGGATTTCAAAGTTCCTGTATGTGGCTTTCTTAGTGGGGACAAGACAATAATGTAATATTTTTATAAAAAATATTATAAATTTTAATAAAATAAATCTCATAATAAAAAATTTAATTCATTTTATTTTTTATCTTTTGTAACTTTTTACATTCATTGAAAAATATTTTATCAAGGCAACACATTTTTTATAGGGACAAAAAATATTTATTTAATATATATCAAGTAAAAACAAAAAAAAATTGATAACGTGGACCAGCCCCTGGTTCCAGTATAAAGAAATCGAACTCGAATCCCATTGATCAATGAAACACAAGTGCCAGAATTTACTTCTCGAATCAAATAAGCTACTTCAACTTCTTATGGACCTTCCTAATTTGGTGACCACATAAATTCTTCTTTTTTATCCATTGGGAAGATTACCCTCCAAACTAAGTCACAAACACTAAAACTTTTCAATTTCACTTTCTTATTATAAAATCAAGCAACTTTATCTTTTTGTCGAATAATGTTTTCTGAAGCAAAAATCCTTTCTTCGTCTAAGTTATTTAGTTCATCAAACATTAAGTTCCAATGATCCTGAATGGGTAAATATTCTTACCTCTGAACAGATTTAAATCAATCTTGATTGGTAGAACTGCTTCATGACCATACACTAATAAAAAAGGAGTCACACTATAGCTCCTTTGGGTGAATTTCGATCAGCTCATAAAACTTGATTCAGCGTATTATGGAGATTTCTCAGTTTTCAACCCACCCTTTTTTTTAATAAGATTAATCAATACTTTGTTAACCACCTTAGCTGACCATTTGCTTAAGCATAGTAAGGGGTAAAGGTAACATCTTTATATTTCTCGATTTAGCATATTTAACCACTTTTTGACTGGTAAAAACAATTTCTTGATCAGCAGTAATAATTTTGATGATACCAAATCGATAAATGATACGTTGTTCCTCAATGAAGTCAATTATACTATTTTTATCAACTTCTTTCAGAGTTTGCCTTTACCCATTTGGAAACATAATAAACACCCACTAAAATGTACCTACGTCCTTTCAGAGAAAGTGGATGAATTTGATCAATTAAATCTATAACCCAACCTTCAAAAGGCCAAGGTTTGATTATTGAATATAGTTAATTGGCTAAAACTTGTTAAATTGGCCATGTTTCTGGCATTTCTCACATGACATTGCATAATTTATACAATTTTTAAGAATCGCTGGCCAATAACACACTTGTAGGAAAAAAGTCCATTTCATCTTTTCTCCAACTTGATGTGAACCATAAATTCCTTCATAAACTTCTATTAATGCAACAAAAGCTTCTATTTCCCTTAGACATTTAAGCAATATCACTTTCACATTTTTTTTAAAACAATTCATCTCCAATGATGACATAATTTAATGCACAATATTTCACTTTTTGATTCATTACTTGATTTGAATCCATTAAATACTTAACAATTGGTTTACACTAATCAAATTATGTTTAAATATCTTATATGAATCGAGTTAAGAATCATCTTGAAAATAGGTAAAATAAAATTAAAAACTTGATCATAAACGTGACTTGCCAGTAAAACTAATTGTGACATACTAGTAGAATCAACATAAATAAAGTTTTTTTTATCCAAGAACAAAAGAAAAACTATTACAAAACAGAAAAATATTTAATTCATTCAAATATGAATTGTTGTTATCTTCTACGTAGATTCATACTTATAAGGAATTAGAAAAAATAAATAATTAAAAACAAATTTTGTAAATTTGAACTAAATATAAAATAATAGAAAACAAATCATAATTTTAACTTTACATCTTTATCACTCACTGTAGTTATAGGCAATCCATGCAAACACACAACTTCTTTAAATAATAAATCAGCAATATATGTTGCATCATTAGTTTTAGAACAAGCAATGAAATGTGTCATTTTACTAAACTTATCAACAACAAAAATGTTGTCTTTTCCATATTGAGATTTAGGCAATCCTAGCACCAAACCCATTGAAACATCAATTCGAGGTTGATTAGGTACAAGCAAAGGAGTATAGAAACCATAGAGCATGACCTTAGATTAAGGTTGTTTACATGCAATGCACTTATTACAAATAGTTTGCATATCATGTTTCATGTTAGGCTAATAAAAATGTTCATGCAAAATTTTTAAAGTCTTTTTAACTCTAAAATGTCCCATCAATCCACCACCATGAGTTTCTTTAACTAATATTTCACGCCAAGAACAAAGAAACATACAAAGCTTAATGTTCTTAAATAAAAACACATCTTGTCTGTAATGGTTCCCAACAACATGTTTAGAACAAGAATCTCGTACTAGGCCAAGATTAGATTCCTTTATAATCTCAAAATCAAGTAACTTAATTTGCAAAAAAGTAAGTAATGTGTACCTTCTAGACAGTGCATCAGCCACAACATTTTCCTTACCATGCCTAGAATTGGTGCTAGACCTGAAAGTAGACTGTAAATCATCAAATCTTGCATTTAGAGCCTTGAATTGATATTGAATATCTTTCGTGAACAACTTGAGTTTAGTGTATCCACCATTCATGATTAAAGTGTTGTAAAAAATTGAGTTAGAAAAATATATTTTTCTCACACAACAATTTATCATATGTTTACATTCAAAATATGTTTTACTCACTCGTGTTTTCACTCAAATTGGCTTTTTTTTTTCTCTAATAGTGTCACTCTTGTCTTTTACAACTAAACTTCATATTATGAGCTATTAATTAAGAACCTTTAAGATGATTTTACAAAACAAGAAACAATAGAGAATGGTGATAGGATAACTTTAAAGGTGTATAGAATTAACAAAGAAATAAGAACATAATTGACACTTTTGTGAATATTAAAATATAATATTAATTGACACATTTTTTCAATAAGACAAAATCAAAGGAAGGAGTATAGAACTAATAAATAACATAATTGACATTTTGTGAGTAATATAATATATTTGAAGCAATGGATTGAATACTATTCAATATTTTTTTTTTTACAACTTTTTTTTTATTGATTTGAAAAGATGATAGAAAAGAAGAAAAAGAAGATAACAAAAGGAATAGAACAAAATAAGACTGAATAGAACAAAAGAAATAGACTAATAGTGAAAATGACTAGGATTGAAAAAGACAAACAAAAGTAAAGATAGATAAAACATGAATTCAAGAATTGAAGCTTTGATGCCAAATGATATGAATCGAGTTGAGGATCATCTTGAAAATAGGTAAAAAGATCAAATTAGGAACTTGACCATAACCGCGACTTGCTAATAAAATCAAAGTTATCAAACGAAGTATGACCCTAATCAAAAGTTCTTTAATCCAAGAACAAAAGGGAAGCTCTCTCAAAAGAGAAAATACTTAATTCATTCAAATCTGAGTTATTATTTTCTCTATATATGTTCCTACTTATAAGGAATTAGAAAAAAAAAATAATAGAAAAAAAATCCTACAAATTTGAACTAAAGATAAGATAATAAAAAAAAATTCTAATTTTAACTAAATTAAAAATACGTTAAAATACTTATCTCATATAAACTAAAAACAAAATAAGATTTTGACCTTAATATGTCCTAATAATAATTGTTAAATATCTTTTTCAAGTTCATCAATGTATATAAAAGTTATCTATTTTGTGTAGCCTCCAATCCACTTTTTTTTTTTAACATTTATTGGTCTCCACAAGTAAACTTTGCAAATCTTGTTTTATTATCCTGGTCTTGAACCTAGTCATGAGACCTCCAATTTCATTCAAAGTATTTTTGTGTGAACTTGTTGGACCTGTCTCATCATCTTTGTAATAATTTTGAAATACTTGTAGTAATTTAGGAAAAACTTGAATTAAAGACTCAAATTTCTCTTTTGTAAGCATGTACCCAAATGCAAAAGAGTTAATTCATTAGTCTCGTAGTTTTGTTCTCAAGGAACATATTCAAAAGTTACTTCATCAAACTCATTAAGCAACATCACTACTTGAGAAAAAAAATATATTATATTGAATTACTTATAATACATTTATATTCTTTTTTCAATTAATTAATAACTAATGTTAGGTCTCCTTGAATTACTACATGTTTAGCCTCTAAAGCAATCAAGGTTTCCAAACCAGCTATCAAAGACTCATAGTTGGCTTCATTTTTCAAGCATGCTAGTTTTATCTCAAACATCGATTTAGTAGGAACATCATTATGAGATATGATCATATTCCAATTCCTAAAGCATGCTTAGAATTGTCAAAATACAAAAGCTAAGATTTTACACTTATAAAACATTGTTCAACTTCTAATGGAGTATGATTTACCATAAAGTCAACTATTTGTCCTTTAGTAAACTTAAATGGGACAAAAGTTAAAGAATATTTTGTCAAAATTAATGCCCATTTTTTGACTTAATAATGCATGATATATTTGGACAACATAATCTTTATTATGTTATATAAAGAAAATACCAATACATCAAAAGGCCTAAGGTTGTACTTTAGTTTAATACATGAATAGAACAAACATAAACATAATTTCTTGATTGGGCTACATCTAACTTCTAAGTCATTTAATAATTGACTCAAGTAAAATATTGTGTTCTCAACCCCATTTTCTTCTTTTTGGACCAACATACTTGCTATAGTCGATTTCAAAGCACAAATATACAATTTCAACATTTTTCTCTTCATTAGAGGAACTGTTATAGGTAGATTAGTTAGGTTTCTTTTTATCTCCTCAAAAACTACTTCATGCATAACACTCCACTCAAAATTTTCTCCCTCTAAGTTTCAACAAAGGTGAAAATATCTTAGTTTTACCTAATAAATTCAAAATGAACCTTCAAAGAAAATTCTCCTTCCTAGTTAAGATTAGAGTTGTTTCTTATTTCAAAGAGGTGTAGCCTTAAGAATAGCTTTGGCTTTGTTTTCATTGATTTCAATTCCTTTTTACTTTTTCAATATCTTGAACACTATATTTGAGACAAATCTTCGAGAACCTAGTTTTGCATGTTTTTTCTTGTCTAGAATAGGTAGTTGATGTTCTATAATTTCTAAACTTAATCCAAGCATTTGGTCATAATCCTACTCAAAGCAATCTTTGCATTCCTATAATAGTCCAATGATCATTTCTCAAAGAGTGTTGCCTAAAAGTTTACTAATACAAGTGGGTTTTCGATCAACCTCATTCCCTAAGTTGATTTCCTCTTTAGTATCTTGTGCCTCTATTCTTTTGATTACTAAGGATGTTGATAGGTCGAAACTTAGGGGGGAATTGTGATATATGCAATTAAGCTTATATTTTGAAAGATCCTCATTAACTTGCCCTTCTTGCTCGGAATCTTCTCCTATAATAAGTATTTTTCCTTTCTTCATCTTGGATTTCAAGTAATGTGTGTTCTTTTCCTTCAATTTATGAGTTTTGAACCCTAACATCAAATGAACACATTTTTCCAACTCTTAGTTCTCTAATCCCAGCTCTAGGTTTTTGTATGTTGATTTTAGTATCAATATATTTATATGCCTAGAAGTAAAATAATTGTTGAGTAAACAACTTTTTTTTCCTTTATTTGTTGGTAGAGTATTCATTGGTACATTTAATACAACATTTATGCATGTCACCAACTTGTCAAACTATACGATAAAGTAGTTTTTTTATCTTTCCATTTTTGTACCCATATTTGTAACATCCTAAAAAATTAAGCATATTACTCATCTACTTTCAAAAATAACTATCACAAATTTAAATTAAATGGTAAGAAAAATTAAAAAATTATTGCAAAGTTTTTAATAAAGAAAAAAAATCTTTAGAAGCATGTCACAAATAAAATTTATTTTTAAAAAGAAGTTATGGACAGTCAATTATATTATAATAATAAAAAATAAAAAATAATTAATTATCAGTAATAGTACAATTTAAAATGCAAGACTCTTATATATACATAACTTAGATATTTAGGTGAACCCATTATGATGCTTGACCTAACACAAAATCTTTCATATTAGATAAACTATCAAGCACTTGAAAATGTTGTTCAACATCCAATGCTACATCTAAAACTAGGAATTGCCAAAAACCCATAAATGAGTAAAACTTAGCAATAATAGGAAATTTAATTAATATATTTCAAACTTTGACAATTGTAGTCATATTTGGTGTGGAAGGTATGAAAAATTCTCCCTTTAAAATTATTATATATTATATATAAGATATTAATTTGATTTAACAAGTAACTTCATATTAAGAACAGTCATAGCAAAACAATAAACTAATTATTTATATGCAAGGATTCACCTAAGTTATAATGTGATATATATGGATTCATACTCTCACTAATGATTATTGTCAATTATCATTACCAATCTTGGGAAGTGATTGAGAGTTCGTATACCTCTCCTCAAGAGATACTAACATTCATGTCATCATCATTATTATTCTTAAGAAATGAGTAATATTTCTTCTCTAAGTTATCCAGTTTTATTCAAAAGTATACACTACACCAATCTTAATGATATTGAATAGGTATCAAAGTGTTCAAGTTGAGATAATGAATATCTTGATTCAAGGATGTGACATTCGACTATTGGGATACTCACTTATCTAATGTCATACCCCTTAGACTCTATCAGTATTCCATGTCTTTCATCCCACAACATAACAAATTGTAACTTTTTACTCCAAGATATATATACTAACTCTACACGACCTTTAAATCTGCTTCACTCATGATAATAATGCATATTAAATTCTAAGTTAAGGTATTATTCTTTAGATCTTCCAACATAATTTGTACTATTGATAATAGTCAACAACCTATCAAAAATAATTCTTATCTCTTAATCATTTACACTTTTTCTCTCATAATTTTTATTTTGATAGTACTTCTTTTACAATCAGGTATTATCTACCATATATAATTAACAAACATCAAAATC
>JAMLFT010011865.1:0-10791 GCA_026544285.1 Pachyrhizus erosus | reverse complement strand
AATTATTATTATTTATTTAATTATAAAAATAATTCATTTATATTTTTAATAATTATAAAAATAAAATAGATTATGATTAAATAATTTTTTAATTAATAATTATATTATATAAAAATAAATTATATATAAATAAATGTTATTTTTAATTAATAATTAAAATGCATATAATGAAACAGGTACTAGGATGGATAATTTTGTACTGGAACTCAAACCCGCTCCTACTCTTGGTCAAAATAGATTTGTCCCATCAAATAGGTACCTACAAATTCCATTTTTATTGTCATCTCTAATATTCTCTTCCACCTAAAGAACAAGTATGTAATGCAAAATGGAGAAGTGGCTAGTTTAGTTATTGTCATTAATATTCTTCTTTTTTTTTTTTTACTCTTTTTGTCCTGTTATATGTTTAAGATTTTATGACACATATTAAGAAATATAATTAATATAATAAGTTCGAAAAAAAAATATAATATAGCTTTTTAATGTACATTATTCTCTCTAATTAATTAGATTCTTTTACATTTAATATTCAGTGTCAACTACTTGTATTCTATGGAGTAAAAATTTAATGTTTTATTAATTTTATAAAATAATATATAATTTGAAATAATTTTTTTCTTTAAAACATCATATAAAATGACATAGAAAAAGTATTTGTTTGTAAGTACAATTAATTAAAAATATTTTAGTTTAAAAATAATTAATATTAAAAAGACAATATGAATTGAATCTTATAAAAAGAATAAACATCACTTAAAAAAGAAACAAGATAAAGTAGTATTGTTTATTTGATAAAATAGATAAAAAAAAAAGTTTAGAAATTGATGAAATCCACTTTTATTTTTACTCATCTTTTTATCTTTCTTCTTGTTTTTTTTTTTTACTATTCATCTTTCATTTTTATTTTATTTTTCACTTATTTATATTTATATTTATCTAAATTCTCACTTCTCACCCAAACAGAACATAGCCGTTTCAAAAAGTTACCTATAACTCATGATTGAAAAACAGAGCAAAATGGGAGGGAAATAAGAAGACTCCATGGTGAAACTTGATGGAGGAGAAGGTTGATCTCTTTCCCAATTGATTTTCCTTTAAGAACCTTCAAAAACTGTAACCTCGGAGTCAGAGCTACAAATGCTGAGGGAAAAAAAAAAATAGATTTCCAACATGAAAATATGTAAAAGGTCTTCAGCTTAAAGCTCCATTTTGCTATTTATTTTAGAATTCAATTTCTTCAAATTATAGTATTGTGGCTGCAACTTTGGAACATTGAAAATGCTGGTCCACTTTAATATTCTAGAGCTTTACCTTTATAGCTCCTGAAAGTATAAAAACTTCCCCCAGCCAAAGCCCCTGTTCTAGCTTTAAACAGCTCCAATCTTTGATATGTAGAATGATTTTTTCTTACTTTGGGCTAAAGTTTAACTCTTGATTCTTCTTCTCTTCCTTTTCTTATGCCCCGCCACAAAATAAAATTCATTCAAAATGAATAAAATAACTAACTTAACTAAATAACCTTTTTGTTTTTCTGTTACACAAACAACCTAATTTTAAACAAATGTTGGTACAAACTAACTACATATAAGCTTTTTCTCTTACTCAATTTTATTAAAAAAATCATTAGCTATGGATAATTAAGTTTCATGTTTTGTACTTTCCTCCATTTTTTCTCACACGTTTAACTTTTTATTTTATTTTTCTCTCTCCTCAGCTAAATTTACATCTCCTGGATCTTAATGATTTGTTTTGTACATGTGAAAGAATGATGGAAATCAAAACGACAGAAATGATTTGATAGGACATTTGTTCCTTCATTGAGAATTATATACAAAAGGATGGAAGAGTTTTTTAGTGGGTATCAATCACATTTGAACGACAGGTAGAAGACAAATTTTTTTTTATATAATAGAAATATCTCTATTTATTTCATATTTTATTGCTTTATCTAGAATATTTATATTATTTTATACACATCTATATTTTTATTCCTATATTACATAACTTTCCTAACAAATAATCTAAAAATCATTTTATCTTTTATTCATTTTCATTTTTTTTCTTTCCTTTCATTTGTTCTCAATTAATCATAGGCTAAAAGAAACAAATCAACGTCACTTTCAAGCCCATATGTACGGTTTGGTAATTACAGAAATATAAATAAAATAACTAAATTTCAGAAAAATTAAACTAAATCAGGAGAGAAGGTTTAAAGCATGTAATAGAACTAAACTGAGAAGGCAAAATATTATTTGGACCGGATCTATAGCCACACTGGAATTTTAATAAGGTGCAAAATCATTGTATTTCGACCACGGAAACATTATGATGTGATTATTTTTAATAAAGACGTTGAATAGTCACAGGTAAACAACTTGCTAGATGAAGTAATCATGAAAATTCAACCAATACATTTTGCAACTTGAACTATTTGCTGATCAAATTCATGAACCCAGATAGCATCTCTGATTTTTCATTTTTAATTTCTTTATTTTAGTTTGAAAGGAGTTTTGAATATAGATAATCATTTTTTATAATAAAAATCAGTTATGTTGAACTTGTTAATACCAAAAGAAATAAGCAAAAATAATAAACGCATCCATATATGATTTAATAAATGATTTATTCTTTAGCCAAAATAAAGTCCATCTTATTAAGAAAAGGTATTATATTGTTGCGTCTAGTGGAGAAAAAAATAATTATAGGTGTAAGAAAAAAGTGTTTCAAATACATCTTAATTGTCTATAATTAGTTTTTTTTCATAAGAGAAATATCTAGTTAGACTCGTAGTGGATTTACTCTATACACTTGGTGTGCATAGGTTAGAAAATTTGAATCGTTTATGATATATTAATGTGAAATAAATGATCAAGCAAAACAAGAGGACCAACAGTATAATAACCTACTAGCCAAAAATGAAAAAAAGAAAAAAAGTCTATAACTGAACGTAAAGTTTACAGTTTACACAAAGCTCCTTAACCAAAATAAAATCAAGCATATCTTAATACCCGTAATTGGTACCATATACGGGGCCATAATCTGCAGAAGGCGCATGGCCTGTATGACCACCAGTGCTAGAGGGTGGAGATGCATAAACCGGAGCATTAGTTGGATAGGCACCATAACCTTGGCTAACTGATCCCCCCATCGGATCCTGTGTAGCACTTGCAGCTTCAGCCATGAAATTCTGCATCAGAAGATAGATTGTGGGCATTTCAGATAAACTAAACCAACAAAAAGCACCTTTCCAGCAACTGCTAGTTTCAATACCATATTCTGTACGTTCCTAGGATATGCTCTAAGTAGTTGTATGTTCTATGTCAATACTATACCATTAAAGAGGTAAAAAAAGGAAAGGAAAAATTATAGCAAAAACGAACATAAAAATGAATGACAATTACAGTCATTTCCGGTGTGTTTGTGTTTGAAATTAATGGGCAGGAAGCACATATAGATAATGATTTCAGCAGCTGTATAAATTAATAAGTTTTATAGCAGGAATTGTGTCCAATAAAGCCAGGAATCTTTATGAACATGGATTTATCAAATACCTCCCTGTTTCTCAATTTTCAGCAAACAGATACCCTATTTTTCATCTTTTCCTTACCAAAATTTGTCAATTTATTGTCTTAGATCCAAAAGGCATCACCACTAAAGAGGAGCTTCAACAGCAGGACTACGGATTGTAGCAACTAGTGGAGTGGATGAACTGGCAATCATAGACATCATTGGTACTAGAAAAGTGTGGCTACCGGTTTTAGGGAGTAGTATGTTTGACTGGATTAAAATCTCCATGTAAATCATAATCATTCAATTTCTCAGATTAAAAACAATAGCTCATGTCATGGGGTGCACAAGTACCAACAAAGTCAAGGAGTGCAGCGGTAGTGCCAACAAAGTCAAGGAGTGCAGCAGTAGTGCCAACAAAGTCAAGAAGTGCACCATAGACTATAATGCTTTACCAACAACGATACAGGGAACAAACAGAATACAAGATGTGCCTTCAACTTTAAAGTCAAATACCTGAACCAGCTGCTGGGCTGCCTGTATCTGAGAAGAAGTCCCACTTATCTCAACGGTCATCTCCCCTGGCACACCCCTTGTTTCCTGAATTGTAATACTTGCTCCACTAGCACGGCGAATATAGCTGATATTTGTGCCTGATGTTCCTATAACAGCATCTGCATATGAAAGAGGAATTTGCATGTGTTGTGTGACCTACACAGTATAGAGAAAATTACATGAATTAGTGATATAACAAAAGGCTTCAGAAGTGAAGGATAGTTTCTACAAGCATCCTCAAGTTGGGCAATAGACAACACCTTAGTAACAACAGATTGTTGTGGTTGTGAACTTGATGAATGAATTCCCATAGAAGCATCCCTTGCATAGGCAGGCGGTGGACCTTGATGAAGGTGCTTGTCCATGAGAGGCAGCTCAGTAGGTGGGTAATAACTATCATAGTGATGTGAAGGTGGTGGCATATATTGATGATTAGGTGCAAAAGCAGGTCCTCCACCAGCTGCAGCAGCAGGAGCATGAAACCCTTGGGGAGGAGGACCCCAATTTTGATGTGGTGGCACATTCTGGTTAACTCTAACATCTGGCATCTGCATCTGAAGTTTGGAAGGAAGAAAAAAATTACCCAGAGAATTGTAAGCAAAGAAACCTAAACAAAAAAGAACAATAAAACATGGCTGAAACACAAGCAATATTAACATAAAAAACAAAAAGACTGGAAAGAAACATTGAAGCCCCTTCTGAATTTATATCTTTTAACTCTGAAGAAAGAAATTTAAAAAAAGGTAGACTTGCCTGCGTTTCAAAAACTCCAACTATGCTGCGATCAACCAAGAACTTACGTAAATGAACTGCAATAAGTTCAACTGCCTTGTGAACTCCAGCAGATTCCCCTTGTACTTCAACAATACTATCATCTTGCAAAGCAAATACCGGAAGGTGTTCTGTTTAAACAAATAATACATTATTTAGGCACAATAAAACTTGGTAATAAAAAAAATTACAAAGACAGTCCAACAGTCTTAATTCAAAATGGGCTAAATCGTTCCTGTATGCTTGTTCATCAAGTAAAAGATAAAATAAGTGTACAGCATTTGACAGTAACAAACTCTTCAAATAAATAAGAATAGCAGGTACTGAAACTAGTGCAACTTGAATGAGTAGATCTAGCGACAGCATATGCAATAACAAAGATTGAATGTAACTTGGTATAACTATGCCTAAAAAGACCCAAATAAATGGCCTCGCCTCTAGAGAAAAGTAATTAAAAGGAATATTTATTGATAATTGGTTGCTAATACAAGCAACAATACCGTAAAATAATATACAATAGCTGTGAGCAAACCTGATCCAAGAACACGTATAGTGCAACCAGAGCCATCTTGAATGGATTTTATGGTTGATCCCTGCTTCCCAATCAAGCTTCCTGCTTGAGTATCTGCCACTAGAAGCCTAGTAACAACTGATCTTCCAGCTGTCACTGTGCTATCTGCAAGGTCACGATCAACATTGATAACTTGCTTGTGAACCCTTAACAAACCATCAACAGCAGGTGGTATGGAGCGATCTGGCTCTTCTTTTGCAGAAACCATTACCTTTCAAAAGCATCAAAGAAGGAGAATTCAGAAACACCAAATACGAAATGACAAAACCTCAAAAGTACCAAAAACAGATTTATTTTCAAATTTTAAAGCAAACAATTATTTGATTCATCTCAATATTCAAAAAACATGCATATTCATCAACATTGTGGTACTAGCAAAGAAAAACCATTATGTGTTAATTACATTTTCAATTCCTTGGATCCTATGAATCTTTGTTTCAATGGATTAGCAATTGATTCCAATTTAAGGCAGCTGCCACCCGACTAATTACACGGATGGATCAAGATAAATTTCAGATTTACAAATTTCAATGACATTATCTCCTGAGTCCTGGCTTCATCTAATAGTTTCAGATATCTTTTTTCTTGTTTTTATCATTTTATTGAGTTTAGGAGTTCTTCAAGGAAATAGTTTCAGGGAGTGTGGCAAGACACCAATCGACCTGAGTTCTGAAGTTACCAGGTACAGTGAAAGCCTCTTGCCATCAAAGTCTGCACAAACTATATCTGATTGTTAACACACACAACGTTTCAGCACTTGGAGCTGTTTCCCTGCAACTTGAACTTTGGCTCTTCAATTTGAAGCCACATTGGTCATTCATATTTGCTTGACAACCTGCACATATCCATTTGGTTACCAAGACAAAAGACATCGCCTTTTTTTTTGTGTACATTTAACCAGTTTGAGACTTTATTATTTATTGTATTTTGCTTCATTTTAAATATGTTTTGTTTCACTCCCTTGACAACTGTAACTTTTTTTATAAAATTACTCCAATATTGTTCGTAAATATCTTACATGTTTTATCATGACACAAGATTAATTATATAAGAAGTTTGTTTGACCAAGTAAAAGTCTTCTATATTGAATCACTAGGTATTACATAATTCCCAAGATACATAGCTCTATTAGTTCTAAGTAACCATGATGAAAGTTAAAATAGACTAAAGTGTATTCAAAGCACCAAGGAGATCAACATAATAAAAAAGCATCATATTCTTCAAACAGACACTGATTTATATCCAAAGTCATCCTTCAATACATAAAATAACATAGAAATTGAAACTCACTGCTCTTTCCGAGATTCCCGGTGGACCATCAAGAATTTTAATTCGCGCCTTAGTCTCTTCTGTAATTTTCTTTATGAACTCTCCCTTTCGGCCAATAATACTGCCAACCTTTTGCACTGGAACCAGCATCCTGAAAACATTCTCTCCTGGCCACCCCGGCCACTTTTTGATTTCATTTCCTTTGGAATTGATGTCGGATCCCTGTTTCGGGAAAGAATCAAAATTCTCTGTCACATCTCCAGCACCATGACCTTCCTCTACATGCTCCTGCTGTGGAGAGTCCGTGTCCCCAGGCAAACCTCCAACATCGTGTTCATGTCCATCAAAATGATTATCAGGAAAATTGGCATCCTCCACCAAATTGTCTGCATCATGTTCATCAGGCAGCAGGTGAGGAAACCCAGAGCTATCAATCACAGTCCCTACATCATGTTCATCAGAATGATTTTGAGGAAAATTAGGGTCCTCAGGCACATATCCTAAATCATGTCCATCAAAACCTTCCTCGGCCATCCCGGGTATATTTTCTGCAAAATCAGACAATTTAAACTACTCATCAGCACCATTCGCAGAAGAAAATGAAATTCAGAATATTAAAAAAAATGGCTTTCGGATTGGACATGAAAACACAATGTTTAACACATGGAAATCCCAAATTCTCAAAAATTCAAAACAAACTTCAAACCGGTGTGCTCATGAATGAGAACGTGCAAAACTATATAAAAGCCGTAGAAATACTAGCGTTAGAGATGAAAAATTAGGGTTGCAAGTTGTCGAGAGTAGTGGTTTAAACGAACTTACATGATTGGTGAGAGAAGTGACGGAGCAAAAAGATATGGAGCCGCGCAGAATTTAGGTTTTGCAAGAATCGGATAAAAAGAAAATGAGAAAACAGATGCAAGGAAACAAGTTGTATTTATATAAGATATTTTCGTTCCGAGTCACGTGTTGGTATTCAAGTTTGGTGCTATCGTGTTTTATTTTTATTTATTTATTTATTTTTACATTTGAATTTTTAAATAGTTTGTTAAATACTAATTTTATGTGAAGAAAATATGTAATTGAAACTTCATTAGTTACTAGCTGTATACTATAAATGTATATTTTATATTAAAAATTATAATAAATAAATATTTTTAATATATAAATTATATTTTGAATTTATGATAAATAACTTATTGTGACATAAGATTATTTTTAATTATTTATAATTTTTTTGAAATACATTGAAATATAATTTAAAAGTAAAAATAGAAGTAATAGATTAAAAGTGATAAAAAAAATTAAGAAAAACTCCTAAGAATTTCTTCGTTGAAGAAAAAAATTTAAAAAATAATTTCTAAAAGTGTTATCAATTTAATATGGTTATTTTAATTTATATAAAAAAAATTAAATGATATGGTAGGAAAAAAATGAAAATAAGATACTTCTAAAACCAAAAAAATGAATAGAAATAATTTATCTTTCTATAATAAATTTAAATTCTTTATTTTTTAAAATATAATACTTTTTTATGATTTTTCACATAATTATCTCAGTGTATTTTTTTTAAATGAAAAGAATATGAAATTCCTTTATTTTTAAAAATAATTTTTTTTAAAATAAATAATTTTTAATGTTGGTTTAAAATATAGTAATTATGTATCTTGCACTTTCAAATAGATGAATTTGTCTTCTAAAAGTTGTTTTTGTGATTCACAACGGTAAAAGATGATACATACAAAATTTCAATACTTAAGTAAGTAAAGAACAGAGTAAAAAATTTAAATAAAAAAAAATATAATATACTTTGTATTGGGTGGAGTGTGCTATTGCTGGTTTCCTTTACCTTAATCTTGTTTTAGGTTGAGGAATTAAATAAGTTAATTTATAAGTTTTTGATTTTCAATTAGTTTATAAGTTAATTTAATTAAATATGCGCTTAAGAGTATTTCTGGTTTTTAGAGAATTTAAAATGTTTTATAAAGAAATATATTGTTTGAGTGGAAAATTTAGGAAGAAATTGAAATTTTAGAAATTTATGAAAGTATTTTTATAACTTAAAATTGTATAATTTCAAATTTTATTAGTGATGATCATTGATTCAAATCAATCTAATGAACTCAAGAATTCAAACCAAACCCATTAAATTTGTTTGAAATTTTCAATATAATAAGATTAAACATAAATTGAATCAATTTAAATCCAATTCTAATTGGTTCAAGTATCAAATTGGTACTTATGCAAATTTGATGAACTTATACATGTACTCGTTCCTAAATTGATGTAAGCTATATATCACTATATATTATTATTATTTTAATAACCCTTCACTAATTTGATTTTCATGTTTCATATTTTTTTCTTAATTTGAATTTTTCTCCTAATTTGAGTGACATTCTTGCCCTCATAATCAAAACACAAAAATTCATTGATTGTTGTCATCCCTCATGAGTTACACATCTCATCCCTCATGAGTTACACATCACAATTGTAGGAAGAATAAAAAGTTTGTGCGACACCCTCTCCCTTATAGCTCATGTTCACATGCATATGTTCATTCTCGCAACATAACTCACGCTCAATAAAGTCAAAAAAGTTTTTCTTCTTACTTATTTGTTTTATTAACATGAGTCATCACATTTCTGAAAATGGAAACAAGTTGCAAGTGACATATGTAGTTTTTAGACATTGTAATTTTTTGTGTGCTTTCAAATGTAGATGATTTTGTAAAAAAATTGAAACAAAAAGTTAGCAAAAAGTATAGATGAATGGGAAAATTGGTTTCATTTATTCTAGTTTTTCATTAGTGCTACAAATAAGTGATTTTGTTCACCATACCTAATCTTTTATATTTATTTAACTTCATAACATACTTTTTTCAAGTTAAAAAATTTTCAAATAATTTTTTTTAAAAATTTGTTGATCAGGTTGGTTTGGTTCAAGTTAAACCAAAAATTCAATAAAATATGAACCATAATGTTTGTTGTTACCCACATTCTTCCCTCCTTTATCTATATTATTTATTAACATTTTTATTTTAATGAGCTATGTTTGTATGACACGTTATGAGTGTCATTTTCTTTTTCCACTTATTCATTATTAATAGCTCAACTCTAAACAATACATTGTAATATATCATGGTAATATTATCCAAAATGGTAAGGAATAATTGTTGTTCATATGCATGTCTCAATCATAAAATATAAAGGTTAAAGGTATTTTTATAAGAGGTTTACAACTTATTATGACTTATTTAACAATAAAAGAACTTATGTAAGTGTTTGAGAAAGCTTATGAAAACAACTTATGATATATCCATAATTAACATGGATGAAAAGATGTCAAACTAGATCCTATTTTGAGTCTTAATTACAAAGCCTTGCCTTAGCCTTTTTAACTTTTATAAGCCATTTTGTAAGGTATTTTCTAATCCTTTTTAAAGTTTGGCATAACTTAGGCTAGAATTTTAATTGTCTTATTTTATAATAAGACCTATATAAATGTCAATAAGTATAATGTTAAGTAGGTCAAATGAGTTAATGTGGTGTATTTTTAAAAATGGAAGTGTTTTTTTAAAAAAAATATTTTTAATATTTTTATATTTTATATTATTATGTGTAATATATGATTATGTGTATAATATAATATATATTAATAATAAAGAGAATATCTATATTTTGTATACACGTTTGTTAGACTAAGATGTTATTATAAAAAATAACTCTTCAAACATGACAGTTATATGCATCTCTTAGCCATCTTTTTTACCTTTCAATAAACAACTAAAAAAATAATATGAATAGTTAAGGCATTAAATGTTTATTTCTACCTAGTATAATATTATATAAATTTAGTATAATTGTGTGATTTTAATCCTTTAAATTTCATTTGTATCACTCAACTAATATAAATAATTTTTAATTGCATTAATAGATTTTAATTGCGTCAATTGAGTCTCTCGTGTATCATAATTATGTGATGTTAATCCCTAAAGTATGTTCAATTTTTATCTCCAATCAAATAGTTTTAATAACATAATTATGAAATTTAAGTGATTAAAATTACACATTTATAATATTTAGAAGATTCAATTAATATAATTAAAATTTAAGAGA
>JAMLFT010011864.1:0-10764 GCA_026544285.1 Pachyrhizus erosus | reverse complement strand
CTAAATTATATATAAACATAAATATAGTATGTGTGCACGCACACACGTATATGCATTTTCCTAAATATTTATATAATATTTTTTGACATATATTTTGTAAATTAAAAATAATATGAAAATGGTTTTAAAATTTGTAGATTATAAACTTACCCAGACACAGGTTATGTAAAGATTTGGAATGCGCATTTTATTTTTAATTATTTTTTAGAGTGAAATCGTGAAATGTTATTTTTAACTATTTAAACTTGTTTTAAGTTACAAATTTTTAAGGATAAGTCAAAGTTTAAGCATTTGTTAAGAAATTAGAAGAAAAGAAAAAAAAAAAAGAGTAATGTTTAGTAATTGAGAAAATTTTTGTTAAAATTGGACTTTGAAAAACTATTATCTGAAGCCCGGCCCAAATTTAGAAGGAAACTAGGGTTTTTGGGATTTATAATAATTGTGTTGCCCCCAATGCCTCCTCTACGGCACTCATCTTCGTTCTTCGTCTTCTCTGGTGCGCTCTCTCTCCCTCTCCCTCTTTCAAAAATTAGGGTTTTTTTTTCCTTCTTCCTATCAACTAATCCTGTTAAGATTATGCGATATTGTGCTTATTGTTACTGTGTGATTGTAATCGGATTCAGCTTAATAGGTATTTGTGAAGGAGCTTTATAGCACACAACCAAAGATGCAGAACGAGGAAGGACAGATCACTGAGCTTTACATTCCTAGGAAGTGGTATGCACTTTAGTCCTCCTATTTCTTTTTTATTTTTAATTTCTGAAAAATTTTGGACTACTGGTTGTTTATTTTGTTGAGTTTTTTTTTTTTTTTTTGGAATTTGAATTGATTTGTTTATATGGCGCAGCTCTGCTACAAACAGATTGATTACTGCGAAGGACCATGCGTCGGTTCAGATTAATATTGGCCATTTGGATGAAAACGGTATCTACAATGGCCATTTCTCCACTTTTGCCCTCTGCGGATTCATCCGTGCTCAGGTATCTATTTATTTTTTCACTGATTTAATATTCTGTTTTGGATTTTTTTTCTTGTTTATTATTATTGTTTGAATTTTGCCTCTGTTGACAAGTAGCGATGTGTAATATGGACCTCTTATGTGTTTGTTGATTTATGCCAGTTATTAGTAGTGCTTGCTGTTTTGTTTTATTGTGTTGATTTGTGGTCAATTGAATGTCTTATAAGATGGGGTTTTGTTAGCCTCAATCCTTAAGGCTGTTTGTAGGTAACATATTAAAATGAAACTTTTTTAATTGGGAAAGAAGTGCTTTTCGTTTTTTGGTTAAAAACTTTAGGTTTGGTTGCTTAATATCAGCACTAAGGGGCCCTGCTATTAATTAACCGGGTTGCAAAAATTAAACACCAGTGCTTTTGTTTGTTTAAATCGTATCTTGCATATACTAAATTGGTGGGTTAATTTTGAGTTTCTGTTGGCCTGTTATACTTACAACGCTGTCATTGTTGGAAGCCATTGCAAGATTTAGAATCTAAACTAGCATCAAACTGTATTGGTTGACCGTGTGCATTATTTCTGTCTACTTGCTCTTTCTCTGTTTGGGGTCCAGTGTGTGATGTAGGGGTGGGAATTCTGAATTTCTTACAGTATCTGTTTTTTTTCTTAGATGCATCTTGATAATTGCGTTTGTTAGCTCATGATGTCTCTTGTTTTTCATTACCAGGGTGATGCTGACAGTGCACTAGATCGCTTGTGGCAGAAGAAGAAAGTTGAAGTTAAGCAACAGTAGATTCGTATGATAGTTTGTTACTTTGTTATGTATTAATTTTTACTTTTGCTAGAGATTTTTGAGTATTATGATTGTTGTTTGAGCAAATACTTGTTCTGAATTTCCGTTGGTACTTGGTATCTCCAAGTTGAAGTTGTTTTTGTGACAGTGCGTTGATAAATATTTGGTTTTCTCATTTCATTCATAGATTTATGTTCAAGTAGATTTTTTGTGATTTTTGGTCTAACAACAAAACAGAAGACTTTCTTTCAAGGTGATCCTGATACACCTTTAAAATGTTGTCTAGTAAGTATTCTGCTTAGATGCCAGATTGATAATTTAACAAATTCTTCTGGAATTTTAAGAATATTCTTTGGTTAAAATTAGATTATTTAACATTCTATATTGGGAAGAACTTTCGAAATTCCTTCTAGTAAACAAATTACATTGATGTAGTTGGTACTCTTCATTTCAGATGAGCAAGCCTTGCTCTCAAACATACACTCTGGTCCCTCCTAAGGTACCGTTGAAATTAGATGCAACCTTAATGATAAATGTGTTTGTATTTGAGCTTATGAACATTTTTAGCAACCCTTAGCATCTGTAGCTTGCTTATGCTATGGATTGCATTTTCAGTTGTAGGTGTGCGCAGTTCATTGACTTGACTGTTGGAATTCCTAGTAGGATGAAAATGAAATGTTGGAATTAACTAAACTGTTTTGGAACTTAGTAATACTTTTATGAATTTACTTTCTCACCAGTAGCAAGATAATTTGAGAAAAGGAAAAAAAAGTAATTGGAACCAAATTCAGTGCTCTAAGTAGCAAGATACTTTTAAAAGCAAATTTTTTTGCAGAGCTGGCTTCACGATACAAATTGGGCCTCCAGGCTCTAATAGACATTAAGTTGGGCAATTGTGGTTTTCAACAGGAATTTGGTGTGGTGCTAATTGAATCGTAGTTAAATAATATTTAACAAAAGTATGTTTTGTTTGGATTAGAATTGAAAGAGAGGAAAAAAAGAAATGGGAAGGATAAAAGTAATAAAGAAATAGAGTAAAATAAATGTGTTTAATGAAGAAATAAGAAGTAAAATAAAAATCTTTACTTGTTTAGATTAGGGCAGGTCCCGAGCTTTGTTTGGGAGTGTGATGGTCCAGGTTTACGGTTAAAAGAGGTCGATTTTTTTTTTTAAAATTATATAGTTGTTTAATACTATTTTGTATTATTTTTATAAATAAATTAAAATTATTATTTTATTTCTCATGTTTTTTTATCAAATTAAAATGTGATACATAATTACAAAAATGAATTTTGTTGTTAATTTTTTCGATGTGTTAATATTTATATTAAATAAAATTTAAAATCTTGTGACATAGATCTATGGGGGACGTTTCAATTGAGGTCGGATTTTAAAATGAGAAATGAGAACAAATAATTTTAACATTGAGATTAAAAATAATAGAAGGTTGAGATTAAAAATGTAATTAAAATGAGATCACGTGGCTTTCTCCCCTCCCTCTTACGACTCCTTCCTTTTTCACGATTCCACATATTCATGTTGCTTCGTTCTATCTGTTGCCTTGTTATTCAGCTTCCTTCATTCACTTGTGATTGTGGCTTAGCAATTGAAATTTGTCTCGAGTAATAGCACAACTGAATCGGTGGCAATTTTCACGTGCCTTCTCATATTCAAAATTTCACAATTCCCTTCCCTTCCTTTCTAACAATTTTCTCCCGTTCTCATATTCAATTCTGGGCACACACACATGCATTCTCACCCTAATCACAATTTCACACAGACATCAAAGCACCTGTGCATTAAAGATTTGTTGGGCTCACGTGTGAACGTATTATTCATTAATAAAAAGGTTTGCTCTCTTGTCTTTTATTTTTTTTTTCCTTTTTTTAGTTATCACCTGTTTGTTTAATTTGCAAAAGAAAATAAAATTCATTACATTCATTCACATTTAGACAATGTTATTTACCTCTGGGTATATTCGACTCGTCGTTCAAAATTTGCTCACTCTTGTTCTTGCGACTAGTTACTGTGCTCGTGGTCACGGGTAAGACAATTTAGTTTTCCATATGTTGCACCTATCTTTATTTTCTTACCTTTCAATCTCCCTTCCTTTTCTTATGTGTCACTCCTACAATTCTGGAAATTTTCCATTACATTCTCTTTTTTTTTTCTTTCAAGTTTTTAGTGACAAAAGGACAAGCTCCTTTCTAAATTTTTACCTCATTCAGCTGCTGCAAATTACTGTTAAGATAATGAGGTGTGTAATTTCTTATTTTTATTGATTTATATTAGTTCTCAATATTTTGATTTTACATGTCAATTTTGATTTTGTCATGTTTTCTTTTGTTAATTAAAGTATCAATCTTTGGGTGTATGCATGAGGCTGGACATAGCAAGGAAAAATTGTTTCATGTAATAAATGGAGTTGCTGCCATTAAAAAACAGTTGACTGAATTTGAAGGCAATTCTATACACACCAAGATAAAAAGATTTAGAAGCTTCCATTGGAGTGAATCTTCCTAAGGAAGTGGATATTCATCCATCTTAGTTTTCAAAGACCAAAGGAAGTGGTAAATGAATCAAAGGAGGAAAAGAGAAGGCTATTGAGCAACAGAAAAAAACTAGACTTTGTAAGGCATGTGGCCAATATGCACATCATGACAGTCGTAATTGTCCCAAAATATCATCTCCATAATATTGGTAAGAAATGCCTTTTTCCTACATATCTTTATTATAATTTTTGCATCGTATATTTATTTACTAGCTCCCTAATCTTGTCTAAATACATGCAAGAAATGGAAGAATACATGAAGAGAATAGAAGATAGGCCAATTCAATAAAGGATAATTGATTTTGCTAGTTACCGGAATCATTGATCTGGATGATACAATAACCTATTTTAATTTGATTCAAAGTAATTTACTTTATAGTATTGAATAACAACAATTGAGATTGCATTGTACATTCAATAAACTTAATTGGAATTGTTGTTTTATAAGTGACTATTTTACTTTGTTCTATAAATAGTTTAGTTTAAAATATATTATACTTAGTCGAAATTATTGTTTTATAAGTGACCAGTTGTATTAGTTAAAGCCGCAGAGGGATGTGTGTTACAGTAAAAGGTGTAGCGTGACTATGTTTGGTCCTCTTTGGCTTTGCACTTATATAAACAGTTAATATGTCAAAATAATTTCTGGTTGGTATGCTGCAATTTGGAACGATCTTAGTGTGCTTGATCAATGCAATTTGGAACGATCTTAGTGGTTGGTATAGAAGGCATAATGAACTATAGTTTGTGGGTGTTTTGATTTTTTAGCCGGCAGCTTATGCGTCTCTTAATAAGCTATGCAATTTTGCAAAATGAAGACATTTATAGATGGACATATCAATGCATTAATAGCCAACGTGTTGCTGTCATAAAAGTGTGGCAAATTGTATATTTGGTCCACTAAAAAATGCATTAATGTGCTCAACATTTTTAATTACGAAGATAAATGTGTTCAATCACAAAAAATAAGCACTGATATTCTAATTGTGTTATTATTTTAATGTTTTCCTGCTTTAGTGAATGGTTGGAATTCTCAGTTTTGGAGCATATAGAAGCCATGCCTGGTCTTTATGTAACTTTTGGGTCTAGCTTTTGAAACTTCTTGTGATAGATTTAGATATATTTTATTAATAATATTCTCTTTGCTTATAAAAAAAGGTAAGGGTAGAAAGTGGAAAAAGACAATATATAAATAATAGATTAAAAATAGATTTTATACATTGAATAAAAGTTTAGATTGTATACAAGATCAAGTACAACGTGGACAAAGATAATGACCACAATACAATACAATGCAATACAAGTTGCAGTACAATATAAGCTTTCTTTCTGTTCAACTCAGCCTCTGTAGCTCATATCCTCTTTAACTTGATACAATTTTTTTCTTTTCAATCAAATCATAGATATTCTTGATCCTCATTAAACTCTTACATTGAGATCCCAGGATCTAGTCTCAACAGTCTCAAAGAAAGACCTTTGTTTTCAAGCTTAGACCCCAAAGAATAAATTTCTGCCTCAATGTGATTAGGATCCTTGCTCTTTTCTATTTTTTTCAGCTTCTATTCCTTGTTACCATCATCAGCAAAATTTCTGAGTTGCTTGCATGATTTACTTGAACTTGATTTGGTATTCTATGGTATTGATCACCTCTAATTTGAGTTTGGCATGCTCGTAGTAATCAATCTTTTGCTTTGCTTTACATTGCCTGGATGGTAATCATAGCATGCTCATGGTCCTGCCATAAAGTTAACGGTCAAGTTATAGCACTATGGGATGTACTAATTAAACTTTCATTTTGAAATATAACCAATTATGGAACGAGAGAATCATGAAACCAGAGATATGACCAGTATACAACTTACAATTAGAAACAATGGTGTTTCTTTGCCAAGGCTAGAGTCGTAGCAATAGTGTTTATTGAAACATCTTCATAGAGACTTACTTCACACATTAGCCCAAGTCTCTCTAAGCTATACTAATCAGTTGTTGCTAGTCGATTCTAAGCTATCATCAAGGTAGTAGCCCAATTTTAGCTCTTGCATGTCAGGTAGTGAATTGTATGATATAGCTGACCCTCTAAACAATGTTTTATCATGAAGACGTTTTTAATTCAATAGCTATTTTGCAACTCCCAACAAAAGAAAAAAAAAAAAACTTAGATCATAGCTCTTCATTTCAGGCTACTCAAATTTTATTTATTTAATTTAATAAAACAATCAATACCATATATTTTCTTCTTGTATAAATATGGGATTCAAAACAATTAATTACAAGTGATGGCTAAACACACGGACAAAAGTTTGATGCATCAGTAAATAAGCAAAAGCTTAGCCCAATTTCAAAGGTCTTCATCGTATAACCACACACATTCTCTTATAATGATGGATCCAAATAGCTGTAATTTACTTAGCAGTAATATGTTTTCAAAAGCAGTAAATTGCGGTCATTGTTCTTTACATTGTCCTTAAAACTTATAAACAAAAACTGGAGGACAATAAATGATTGATTGAACGAACACGTTTCCTTTCATTTCAAGGTAAAACAAAATTTACTTGAAATTAGCGATAACACATATATAATTTTCTTTATTTTGGCTTGCATGCATTTTAATGTTTGTGCAAAAGAAATTATCGATTGTTAAGATCCAAATTAGGCAGTGATCCAAAAACTACAATGCAAAGCAAAAAAATGATTACATTTCCTTCATAGTATAATGTGAAATTAAAGAAAGGAAGAAATTGAGGGTGGCCTAAAGCTATTGGAAGCGAGCATTCAATGAGTGAAATAAAACTAAAAGGAAACCTCATTAATTAGAATCATCTTTCAATTTAGTAAAAAGTCAATGCAATTTTAAACAAAGAGAAAAGGTGTAGCCGTAAGGCCCAATGTACAACTTAAAGTCGTCGTTGTGTGTGAAATCATGAATATGAGAAGACAAGTGAAATTGCGAAAAGGGATGAAAGTATCGATTTAACTGAGACAAAAATTTCAATTGCTAAGCCACAATGACAAGTGAATAACAAGACAACGTAAAGAACGAAGCAACGTCAATCGTTTATAGAGAGGGCAGGAGAAAGGCACGTCATCTAATTTTAATTCGACTTTTAATCTTAGCCTTCTATTATTTTTAATTTTAATCTAAAGGGTTAAAATTATTTTTTCTCATTTGAAACGTCCACCGGATCTATAACGATAAACTTCAAATATGTATTTTTTAATAATATAAAAAATAAACAACCATTAAGTTATAAAAAATAAAATTAAAAGTTAGTATATTAATAAAAAATAAAAATATAAGTGTGTTTTAAAATAAAATTATAATTCTTTAAAATAAATAATAATGATCAGTTAGAATATTTTCTTTCAAAAATTTAATATAAAATTTAAAATATAAATATAAAATTAATATTTTCAAAAGTTATAATTAAATTTAAATTATAAAAATATCATAATTTAAAAAAATATAAATTTATCTTTTAAATTTTAATTTATCTCATTTTCTATAAAAATAAAAACTAAAAGAATTAGACTTGTCCTCAATTTATCATGTTATCATATTTATCTTATATATAATATGTTATTTTTATAATATAATAAAAAATAATTTTTAAAAATTAAATAATTATATACTAATAGTAAAAAATAATTTTATATTTTCATTCAATCACAAATCATTATTTATAACTTATAAAATAATTATTATAACGTTAATAAATTTTTTATACACAATAATTTATAATTAAATGATAATATCAAATTATTTTATATTGTTAGTACATATTTTTTTATTAATTTTTAATAAAATTACGTATCTATTTTTTATCCAATATATATATTTTAAATATTTAATTATAAATTCATAAAATTTCATAATTGACTAATGTGTGAAAAGATTAAAAAAATATATAATTTATATAAAAATACTAATTAAAAAATTAAATTTAACCCAAAACATAAAATTATTATTTTCTAAATTTTGTTGTAAAATATTTTACTTATTTTATAATAAGCAAACAAAAGAAAAGATGTTCTCTCCCATTTGATGTCAATTTCGGTAGAGGAACTTTTTTTTTTAGGTCTAACAAGAAAACTTCCTTTTCTTTTTCTCAAACAGATATTAGAGATTTGATATTTTCAGTCCTCGGGTTCCTCGGGTTCCTCGGATTTTAGCTTAAGCATTTCAATAAAATGTTTTGCTTAACAAAACTAAAATTATTTTTTAAAAACTAAAATAAAAATTATTTATTTTATAGAGATCAAAATATTAGTTAAATATTTTTATTTATTTGATGGATTAACTCATAAATTATTTTAATATTTTTATAATTTTTAACAATTTAATCCAACTCAATTTATAATTCATCATATAAAAATCTGTAATCCAATAAAAAAAAAGAGTTAAACTCAATCAAACTATTTTTTAGCTAACTAACATGCAAAGTTGAGTTGAGTATATATGTTTGACACTCCTAATAACATGTCATCCATTTATTGAACAAAATTATTTCATCAAGTTGTGATAGAGACTTGAGATTTGTTAGTAGCTCTACCCTATCTTAGAAACTTCAACACTATCATATTTTTCCTTTGATTAATTTTGCTTCAAATTCAAGTTTGGTAGCTGACAAGTGTAAACATTCCAATCAACTTCAAAAAAACGGTTCAAAAGAGCATAAAATCGTAATGATTTTGATTACGATTGTCCTTTTTCTCTTATCATATTCATCTGAATGAATGGCAACAACGAGTTGTGTTTCTCCCCAAACTGATGGTTTCGGTGAGTTTGGCACCTTCCCTTGTCCAAAATCCAAACCTTTCTATACTTACCAAAATATTTGGCTCAATTTCTCATCAACCTAAACCTTCATGGATGGTTCAGGTTTTTTTAGGAAATAGTATAAATTTTCTTATATTGTCGTTCAATAATGGTCTGTATTTATAGTAATTTTATTAACTTTTACAATAATTATTATAAAAATCATGATTGTCATGAACATTGATTGGTTTATATGAGAATGTATAAATATTATTGTTTTTAGGTGAATGCTAGTGATGTAATTTTTATTGAATAATTTTTTAATGCTAACGTTCTTTGGTTTTTCTTCATATTTTTGGTGTATATCCTTTTTAATTTGCTCAAGTAAGTAATAATGTGCACCACATCTTAGCTTAGGGGACTGTGTCTTGTCTTCTGACACTTTTTGATGGTAGGGAAGAACCCTCACTACCTTTAGAGATATTTTTATGATATTGCTGATTCGGTTCATGTACACTTTGTGCATTACATTGGAGAACAAGTTCTATATATGTCAGTAAGTTTTCATCACAACCCACAGTAGGATTAGCCTAGTTGAACTTTAGACAAACTGTTAGGAAAAAGTCTCTTTTGAAATTTAAATGTAAAAATAAAGTTTTATATTAAATAAAAATTCATAAGTTAAATAATATGTAAGTAATTTTTTTATAAATTTAATGTTTTAAAATTTTAAGTTGAAATATAATATTAAATTTATTTATTTAATATGTTTGTGAGTTATTGATAAAAAATTATTATGAATTTTATTTTTTTAACATTCTTTAATAGAATAGGAACAAAAGAAATATTATAAGTGAAATATTGAAATTTAAAAAATAAATTATCAAGTTGAAAGTCATATAAATTCATATATTATTTTGATATGCTATGCATTTGATCATAAGAAATATTAGTACATTAATATAAGGTGAGATAAACGATGGTGACACAAGTACATTAAAGATGTTTTTTTAATTATATATTTAATAAATGAACATTATATTTAAGGAATATATTGAATAAATTAAACTTGAGAAAAAAGTTATATTTTATTTTTACAAATATTGATTGTAACCTTGATAAATATTAAAAAAAAGGTACAAACATATTAAAAATCTTCACTTTACTTAAAAAGAAGAGCGAAGGTAATTTATTTTCCCTTTATCTTTGGTTTATATAAAACTAAAAAATATTTTAATTTAGATGATAGTTGATAGTAATCTTGTAAATCTATCTACTTTCAGTAATAATTAATTAATAAAAACATTATATTTTGATATTTAACTTCTATATTTGTAAATTCAGTGCCACTCGCACATATAACTGATAAATAATAACTAATAATTTAACATTTAAGTTATTATATTCATTTTTTTTGTTACAACTATGTGTAAAAATTATAGGATAAAAACGAATTTGGCAACGGAGCATTTTTCTTATATTTTTAGTTTGTTTTTTTCTCCTTTTCCACTCCTTTTCCATTGCAAATATTTTAGTACGCTGATTTTGATAAGGGACAAATTGGTCGCAATTTCATTATTTGTTAGAGGAATGTTAACTATATTTTTTAAATTTTTTATTATTGATTAAAATTTATTATAAATTATTAATTTTGATAGGTTTTATTTTAAAATTAAAAAATTTATTAAATAAAAATAAAATTGATTAAAATT